>JXCR01094493.1:196809-230053 GCA_002079205.1 Phalaenopsis hybrid cultivar
GCGCAGTGCAGGGGTTGAACAACTATATGATTTTGACAGGGTCACCAAAGTCGGCCCCGTCCTAAAGATCCAAGGGATCAAATATTTGTCATCCAAAAAGATTTTTAAAACTGTTGGCCTCACATATGGTATATCTTGCTAATTTCATAATTTTTAAAATATAAAATGCGAGTCTGTACAAGTGAGGTGACATATATTAGAGCCTTAGAATTTTAGCATAATCACACTTTTGTTGATCCCGATGTGATAACTCACATTGCTTAGCGAGATTTATTTGGCAAGTAATGCTCGTTAAAACATTGCAATCAACAAAGGGTCACTCACTTAGCAAGCTTAATTTGTTATCAAGAAATACAAGCAGTGCACATGCAATCATGCAAAATATCACAATCAGGTGGGCACACATTGTGCACTTAATGGGTTCAGTGGCTTTAAAGTGTGACCCAAATTAAGCACACAATATGAAGGATTTATGATATTTAAGTGTGACTCCATGAGGGGGTGATGTGACATGTTCTCCAGTTAGGAGACTTACAGACCGGAGGGCTAGCATTGCTAGCCACTACTCACCAAAGGTTTGCAAGTACTAAGCCACACACATATGATGGCATATGTGTGTGGTGATACTGTGAGTGTCAATGCTTGAGGAGACATCAAGTGAAGGTAAATCCAGGAAGCAAATTTTGATTTTTCATTCAATGAGTTTAATACTATAAGCATCATTCAAAATATGTATCTTTTATTATCCACATACAAGAACAAACTCAAGTAATTTGAAAAAGTTATACAAGCGATGCACGAACACATGCAAGAAGTGTAAAATGCAATGGAAGTTGGCCAATTGACACTATAGGTTGTCTAGGATGGTGTCGGCACTATTTTTGGTGTGGGGTTTGCCCGTAAGAAGCTGTCGGTCATCGGAATTGAAATCCCGNTCAACAACAACACCAGCAACAAGTCTTTTATCCCACTAAGTGGGGTCAACCACTTGAATCTTTTTCTCCATTGTGTCCTATTGAACTTATCAAAACATCAAAGTAAGACTAATTCAAAACAAAACAAATCAAACTAAACTTAAATCTTAAAAAAATTAAAAAAATCATTAAATCAATTTGAATATGAACTTGCACCTAACTTATATGTTTAACTTGAATTAAGTTCAGTTAAACTAATCATCAAAATCTTAACCAAATTAATTAACTTATTTAAAGTTAAATATTAATTTCAATTATAATGACTCAAATTAATTAAATTGTAATAAATTTAATAAAGATTAATCAATCTCAACTTAAATCAAAACACTGTGAAACAAAATTAAACATAAATATTAATTCAATCTAATCAAAATAAAACAAGTGCAAATCAAATATAAAATTAAAAACAACTAAATAAATTAAGTCGATCTAAATATGAAATCAAACTTAATAAAAAGCAATCTAATTTTAAACTAAATCAATCCAAATAAACTAGTCTCCTAAACTAATTAATCTAATCGAACTACAACCTAAAACAAATTAACTAAAACTTTTTGTGTGGTATGCCATGCTCTTTGATCCTAATTAACTAAACCAAATTATCTGACAAGTAGCACAATTTAAAATAAGCCAAATACATATCCCAAAAAGCAGAAAAGCGATTGGTCTTCACATATACATGTCTGATCCTAATTCTATACATGCATATAAATTCATAATTAAGGTACGAGACACAAGTAGCTGCTTCTAGTCCCCATCATGTGATTCGGTGTGTCCTTCATCTCGGAACTCGTGCTCTTACCTTATTTCTGATATAGGCTCCCTAAGGACTCTAAAAATACTCATGAAAGTCTAAAAAAAAACTCAACCTGCAGAAGATGTTAGAATGGGTTATAGTCATGTAACACATATTGAGTCATGCTTGTCAAGAGGAGAGCTTTAGCAACACTTGCAGAAAAGTGTTAGTATTTAATTCATTACTTGCTTTTCCATTTTCATTCATTTTAGGCATAACTTTCTGCAAGAAGACCAACCCTATATATGTTAGTGTGTAAGTCTCAAACTCCAGTAAACACACAATGCAACAATAAAAGAGATGTCTGACTAGGACAACAAAATAATAGAGAACAATAACCAAGATATTAAAAAGACTACCTAAGCATTCTAGTCCTAACCTAGCACATCATATAATGAACAATGTACTAATCACATAAACTAAGTGCATGCGCAGTGCAGGGGTTGGACTACCATATGACTTTGATAGAGTCGCCAAAGTCAGTCTCATCCTAAAGATCCAAGGGATCAAATATTTGTCACCCGAAAAGGTTTTTAAAACTGTTGGCCTCACATATGGCATGATTTACTAATTTCATAATTTTTAAAATATAATATACTATTAAATGTGAGTCAGTACAAGTGAGGTGACATATGTTAGAACCCTTAGAATTTTAGCATAATCATATTTTTGTTGATCCCGATGTGATAACTCGCATTTCTCAACGAGATTTATCTAGCAAGCAATGCTCATTAAAACATTGCAATCAACACAGGGTCACTCACCTAGCAAGCTTAATTTGTTATCAAGACATACAAGCAGTGCACATGCAATCATGCAAAATATCACAATCTGGTGGGCACATGTTGTGCACTTAATGGGTTCAGTGGCTTTAGAGTGTGACCCAAATTAGACACACAATATGAAGGATTTATGATATTTAAGTGTGACTCCATGAGGGGGTGATGTGACATGTTCTCCAATTTGGAGACTTACAGATCAGCGGGCTAGCCTTACTAGCCACTACTCACCAAAGGTTTGCAAGTATTAAGCCACACACATATGATGGCATATGTGTGCGGTGATACCACAAGTGTCGATGCTTGAGGAGACATCAAGTGAAGGGAAATGCAAGAAGAAAAGTTTGATTTTTCATGTAATGAGTTTAATACTATAAGCATCATTCAAAATATGTATTTTTTATTATGCACATACAAAAACAAACTCAAGTAATTTGAAAAAGTCATACAAGCGATGCATGAACACATGCAAGAAGTGTAATCATGCAAGTGAAGTTGGCCAATTGACAGTTTAGGTTGTCTGGGATGGTCAAATGGGTGGTATGGCCAAGAAGGTTTGGTCGGGTCAGAGTGGCTGACTGAACCAAAGTGATGGGTTGATCGACCTTGGTGGCTGATCAAACTTAATTGATTGGTTAATTGGGTCAAAGTGGAAGATCGAACTGTAGTCGGTGGTTGATCAAACCTTAGTGGCCGATCAAACTCAATTAATCGATCGATCAGGACAAAGCAGTCCATCTAACCGAAGTTCACATAGCTAATTGTCATGCAAGAGATGCAAGCAAATGAAACCAAATGCATTCAATAACAATTAGATTTGTCCTAGAATTCTCACATATGATCTATGGTTTAATGAAGTCGTAGTTGTCGTCCGTTGTGCAACATAATAGAATGCCTACTTCTAATTATCCGGCAAGCACAAAGACATTTTCCATGAAGAGAAAACCTTCTCAAAAATGAAGGTTTTTCCTTTGTGGATATGACCTTTGTGATCTAGGGAATGAGAACAAAATGATTTTCATATTCAATAGATCAAGGTGGCTTCACCCATCATCAAGTGTTGAATCCACCGAATAACCACGGGGTTGCTATATTCCTGATCGATTGGGTTTTTATGCTAGGCCCTAGAGAAAGAGCACAAGATTTGTAGGAATTTTCAATGAAATGCTCCTAGCCTATGGGGCTTTTCCTCTAAAACCTAGGTCATTAAATCTCTATCATCCAGATCTAACGGGCTCTAGGAGTTAAATTTTAATATTTTTAAGGTTTTATTTCCCACATGGACGTGAACAAAGATTCTCCTTGCTTGCCCCTTGCTTATTCCTTGTTAGGATGAAGCTCTCCTTCTTCTTTAGGAGAGATGTGAAGCTTTCCTTCTTCCAAATGGAATTTAGCTCTCCTCTTTCAAAGGAAATGCAAAGTCGTTTCTCCAAGGCCTCCTCACACTTTCCTCGAACTATTGATGGAGGAAGAGAAGAAAACCATGAGGAAGAAAGGAAGAAAATGAAGTTGAGGAAGAAGAAATTCTCTCTTTTCCTTAGAGCTCTCTCCAAAAATCTCCTCTCCTTTCTACTCTCTCCTTCTCTTTTTGAAATGAGGCCCCCTTCCAAATGAATCCTCCTCCGCCTTTTAGTATTTCTGTAATGTTTATATTTGTTATAAATAATAACATTTTTCATAAGAGTTGAAGTATGCGTAGATCTTTTCTTACGTTGAGTTTAGAGTTACTATAGTACTCGTCAACTAGCTTAGTGGTTGTGATGTCCGAAGATATCCAAAGTGGGGCATGCTTGAAGACAGATCAATGACAAACCTCAAAACAATGGTGAACATCAAAAATAAGGATGAACAAGAGAGACAAGAATGACCCCCAATAAGACGATAGAGAGAAGATGAACACCACATTAACAGAACACGAGTCGATGCCATCCAACAATCCAAGCCATCGACGAGAATACTATAGGTCTATGTTGGGTTGTATGAGGCGCAGATGTTCAATTCCTCTATTTTCTTTTCTTTTGGGTGTATGGCGACATGTAAATGCCCCATGTTCTTTGTTGATTGATTTATTTACTTGCTCAGTTGCATGTTTGTATGCGTGTTAGAAATAGCTTTTTTTTAGATTTCTTTTATGTGATTGTGTGCATACTTAGGCTTGGATTACGTTAAACTCTTAGAATATTAGATTTTATACCCCACCGTAAATTTAACTTAACTTTTCAAAAATCAAACTTATAACCAAAAAAATATAAACTAAATTAATAACTTCAATGAAAATTTTAGTTCACACCCAGTAGTTTTTTGCATTGTTATACATATAATAACTAAGCAACTTAAATAAAATTGAAGTAGAAAACTTAGCAATTCATGGAACCATCTACATATTATAATATCATATTGTACCTTTTTTTTCTTCTCTTCAAACATTTACTCATTGCACAAAAGGGAGATTCAACCTGAGAAGATCACCACTCTTACGGGGTGAATCTGCCTTTCATATCGATTAGCCTTAACGATTTTTTTAACACGTATCATATAAGGAATTGTGTAACCCCTTGTCATAACTTACACTACACAATCATAGTCTCATTGATAAAAAAAAATATAATTCTTTAAGTTTTCCTCAATCGATTGTTTGGATTGATAAAATTTATTATTTCTCAGTTGGCTCAGTCAAGCCAATATTATCTTGCATTTAATAATAAAACTTAATATTTTAAAATGACAAAATATTTGAGCGAGGAACATACATTTAATTGGGACGCTCGATCTTAAGGATCGAATTGTAAGTCTCAATGTATCTATTCTAAATGACAACAACCTACCACTCTTAATGTACATGTGGGTGACCTTATGATTTTAAAGAGGTGTTAGTTGACAATCTACTGTAGGAGAGTCAGGCTAGGTCTCATTCCTCGGTAGTAATGCAGCCAAAGTCCCACTATTTTTCTAGGCTTGAGCCTATACTTTTTCTGTGGAACTCACTTTAGTATAGGTTCTTTTGTTATCTTATTGGTTTTGCCGCAATATTAACGTCTTTTCGGAATTTTGAGACATGTTCCATCCAGTATAAGTCTTAACATTCGAAGAAAGTATTCAACTTAAACATGAATCATCATTTTAATTTCAAAATTATAAAGCCCAACCATAGGATATACTGGACTAACTAATGAATCTCCAAATATTTGGTGTTCCTTACTCTTCATTCATTGACCTCCAAAAAGAACTATTACAAATTCGAGTCATTCCCTTTTCAAATTCTAAATAGTAGTCTTGATATCTGCCATTGTAGTTCACAAAAATGATTAGCTACTATTTTAATTGAGAGTTTTCTTAGGAGATACTATTTCCTTATATGCAACTAATTAAAGGGATTTAACTCTTTAGAGATATTAGACCCCATAAATAAAATAAACTCTAACCTTTTAGAATAAGGGAAAAACTGATTTGCAGCCCCACAAATTAGTGAAATAATCATTTTTACATTCGATCTATATAGCACAGTATTTTTATTCCTCATGGTATTATGCTATGCTTTGATGCAGTATTTGATCACAAGTGATTGAGGAACTTTTAAAACTTTTGTGTGTGGTCCTCTATAGTGAAGACATAATAAAAAACATTCATAAAAAAGAATGTCCGACCGTTAGAATAGGTGCCAGATATTTATTGCGTTCTTTTTCAAGAACTTCATATACTCTAAAAACCAAAAAATGAATAACAAGACATGAAAGAAATTATCTATAAATAAAAAAAGAGTAAATCATTGTTTCTTACATCATCCAAGGTAAGGACCCAAGGTTGGAAAATATGTTGAATAATAAATTGACCGCTAGAAAAAGCTATATGCACTACTCAATCTGAGTTGTTGTCAAAGTGTGGCTAGCTCCATCTTCATCGCCTCCAACTTTCATCTCGTGTTAGTGAACTTTCTTCTAATATTTACCTCCAACTTGGCAATTCGTTCGTGCGACTTCAAGTCATCTACCACCTTTACGGTCTCAAGGCCAGCGGTAGAATCCTTTACATCCCACAAGTGCTCCTTGACCTCTAACTAGCCTTCCTCGAACATGACCAGACAACTCTTCCGATTATCTATCACCTCAAATGCAAACAAATACTCGAATAATTCTTTAGGACTCCAGGTTCTTTCCACAAGAGAAAACATCACTCCATCTAAATTTTGGTCAGTAGCCAACACGAACTGCTCCAATATGGGCTCAACATTGACATCACATAGTGACAGGCCCTTGACATTCCTCTCGCTATCTTTGTCTGAAACTAAGAGATTTTATTCAGTGAGAACTAGAAGCTTTAATTGGGTAATATAACACTTCATTACCTTTAGGAAGTTGATCAACTTTGCATCATTCAAGGAGACTTGAGAGATTATCCTTGTTGGTATAACACAAAGTGCCCCCAGACGAAGTTCAATTATGTCTTGAAGAAGATTCTCAGACAGTCTAAGTCCTCATAATGTAGCCAAAGTGACCCCATGTCAAGGAAAATCCATTTATAAATCATACTATGTTTGTGCCTTGAAGATCTTTTAAACTTTGCTGTAAATCGTGACAAGAAATTAATATTTTTGCAATCATACAAAATTGAGAATCCTTATTCTTTTGTTCTTTTTTTAGCCCCTAATAGAAGAGCCATGAGAATTGAGGAACAGAATGTATACCCAAAATATGGCCATACATATTTAGGGAAGGCCTGCATATGGATAAGACATCAGAGTCCATGGGCTCCAAAGGCCCATTTCAACAATTCAAGCAAAGCTCACCTATCAATATGGTCAAGTCAAGCCCACTTGCCGAAGTGGTCAAGTTGATTGAGCTGAGCCCACCATCCAAAGTTATCGACTTGGACCCACTTGTCAAAGTGGTCGAGCTGAGCCCACCTATCAAAATTGTCAAGCTAAGCCCACATGCTGAAGGGATTGAAATCGTCTGGTGTCTGGTGTAAACGACCCACTAAAAAAGGTCATTATTACATCGGGGTACATGCATCCATCTCTACTTATGACACCGCCTGACACTCACGTCGCAATCTTTTCATCAAGACACCGCAGACAAACATAGTATTGCACATAAAGTAATTTTATATTTCTTCTCTCATGCATAAAAAAGAGGTCAGAGGGGATTGAAAGAGGCTCTAGTTCTCTCTCTCTCTCTCTCTCTCTCAAGTAGGAAACAAATACCCTTTCATTGAGCCATTCCCAACCATCCGAAGATCTTGAAAAAATATAAAGTGAGAAATATGAGCTGTAGCAATATATCCATTATCTTCTTCCATACCTTCCTCTTAAAAATAGTGTCTTTAGTGGGTTTTATAACCTCAAGAATAGTATGAGACCCTACGTCCTAAAATAATTCAACAATTAAAATGTAAATAAATAAGAGTTATATGATATGTATATAAATGCTCATTTTTTTCGTCTGATATATTATCATAAATTCAGTCTTGGATTTTTTTTTACATTTTCTCTTTAAATCTTTCACAATTTTTTTTTATTTCTTGTGAGATAGTCTTACTTTTTTATTTTAAATTAATTTTTATTTCTAATGATTGACAAATTATGAAATATATGACATAAATATGTCACATATTCTTCGTCAACTATATTTCTAAATTATGTATCTAAAATTCAATCCATAAAATCACTAAATTAATTCATATTTTATGTATTCCAAAATAAACAATTGAAAATTTAATCAAAGTAGAATTTTAAATAAATTGAAAATTTATTTTTAATTTTTTAGATTTGAGTGGTGATATTTTGAGGTAACAACAAATCAATCATTAGAAAGCTTCATATGTTTTTATGTTTGATTTGTTCGAATATTATTTAGCTCAAATTTAACTAATGTTTAAATTTATTTTTTACATAAATTTTTTTTGTACAACCTATTCAAACTATAGCGAACTTAATTTGCTCATGCAAGCCCTAATTATGAAAACAATTAAATTTTATTTTCTTAATTAATAAGCATTCACAAATAATTTATGTGTACATTACCAATTGATTAGATAATAATATATATAGAAAAATAAGGGAATCATATTTCACAATTTCATTAAATATTATTTATTTATTTATTTTTTGCTTCTACTTTTGTTTTATACTCATATTTTGGCCAACAATTGAAATCAAAGCCATAAGGCTTTAAATGCAATCTTCTTCTAAGAATTTTAATTAAAATTCCAATAATAATTTTTTGATTCACTATATTTACATATGATATTTTCTCATATTCATGTGAACTTGTTAACTTCTAAGATATATAAATGTTTTTTTTATGTTTCATGACATTTCTTATATTATAAGTGCTTATTAGTATGATTTTAAATTGACAAAAAGTTTAGCCAAAAAAATATAAATTTGATGTCAAATTTATAAGGTTATATTTGAGTAATTAATGAAGAATCATCACATCATTAATTATAATAATATGTTAGTGACAAAGAACTAATCATAACATCTTTAATCATGGTATGTAATATCTAGACATAAAATTTAACAATTTATCTTCAAGGTTGGGTTTTGTGATATTTGTTCATTAAGGTTTCATTTAAGTTTTAATGTCTTTTTAAAATTTTAGGGGTTTAAAAATTTTAGGTTGCTAAAGACTTTTAGCAGATTAAATTTTTTTTTTGTGATTTTTATTTTAATTTTGATTTTGAAATGACCCGGTCAAGACCACATGGTTTGGTCCTCCCAGTGTCATTGGGTTTACGATTTGATAAGTCACGAGTGACCGAAAGGTATTTCGTTAGCAATCATGGGTTGCCTCCTCTGAAATTCCTTCTCAAACCACGTTGCATTTTATAGTTGAAGTTAAATTTTTAGTGATTTTTAAGGTAAATTTTATGATATGTCTTTTATGCTTATTTTGCATTTTAGTCCATATCCTCCCTCTTAAGTGTGGTTTGATTCTTTTATTAGAAGTCAAAGACTCCTTAAATTAGGTAACTCAAATTTAATTTAGGCCCCATTGGTTGACCCAAAATTACTTTGAATTAATCTAAGTTATCACAAATTAGATCTGGTTGACCCGAGTTCATTTTAATTTGGTTTGGATTAATGTTGTTAGACCGGCGAATCCGTTGTTTACTCTGGTTCAACCAACATCAGTACTTCATCAAATGAAGACATATTTCCATTTACATAAGGTTTCAATCTGTGTCCATTTACTTTAAATATTCTTTCAGTTTTCAGATCTTTAATATCCACAACAACATATGGATAGACTTTTATTACAACAAATGACCCCGACCACATGGACTTAAGTTTCCCGAGAAATAATTTCAATCTAGTATTATATAGTAAAACTTCTTGTTCAGGCTCAAAATCTTTTCTTAAAAGCTTCCGATCATGCAAAATTTTCATCTTTTCCTTATAAATTTTTGCATTCTCACATGATTCATTTCTAATTTCCTCAAGTTAATTTAATGAAAATAATCATTTCTCACTAGCATCCTTAAATTTATAATTAAATTCCTTTACATCCCAATAGACTTTATGCTCCAAATCAACTAGCAAGTGACAAACCTTTCCAAATATCAGCTTATATGGTGACATTCCTATAGGAGTGTTTCAATTAAGATTTACAGACTTTTCTAATATTCTTTTAATTTCACGATTGGACACTTGAGCTAGACCACTAGTCTGTGAATGATATGCTCTGGCAATTTGATGTTTAATTCCATATTTCTCAGTTAATGTTTGAATTCTTTTATTCTTAAAACAACTTCTCCCATCTATAATGATCACTCTCGATATTCTAAATATGATAAAATATTTTTTTTAAAAAAATTGCAACACTCTGAGCATCATAATCGGGTAAAGCAACAACTTCAATCCAGTTAGTAGTTATTAAAATATACATGTTTCCAAAAAATGGTATAAATAACCTCATAAAATCTAAACCCCATATATCAAAAATTTCAAATTTTAAAGTAAAACTTAGGGGCATTTCATTTTTCTTAGAAATATTGCATACTCTTTGACATCTATCACATTTTCTTACATAAGTGTTAACATCCCTAAATAAAAGTAGATCAATAAAATCTAGATTGTAGAATTTTAAATGCAGTTCTATATACTCCAAATTGTCCCAAAAAATGAGACTCATAACATTTTTTAAATAATTTCTAAGGTTTCTTCAAATGGTATACATATTCAAATCACTTGATCCTTACATTTCTTATATAAATAAGGGTTGTCCCGAAGGTAAAATTTTGCATCGTGAATGAACTTCTTATTTTTGTGATATATTAATCTGTTGGGTAAAATATCACTAACTATATAGTAACTATATCAGCATACCATGAAACACGCCACTCAGAAATAGTGTATAACTGTTCATCTGGAAAATTTTCATTTATTTGACCATCAAAATTAACATAATTTTTCTTTTCAAGTCTTAATAAATGATAAGCAATTTAATTATCAGATTCCATTCTATCCACAACTTCAAACACAAATTTCTGCATCAGAAGAACCCATCTAATTAATATTGGTTTTTCATTCTTCTTCAACATCAAATATCTTATAGCAGAATGATTAGTATGTACAATACATTTTGCTCTAATTGGATTTCATCTAAATTTATCAAGTGCATATAGTATTGTCAATAACTCATTTTCAGTAGTAGTATAGTTAATTTGAGTTCATTAAGAGTGTTACTGGCATAATATATAACTTTAAAAATCTTATCATATTTTTGCCCTGACACATCCCCAATAACCTAATCACTCACATTACACATTAACTCAAATGGTTTTTCATAACCAGGCAAAATAATAATAGGTACAATAATTAATTTTTCCTTTAATAACTTGAAGGCATTTAGACATTCCTGGTTAAAATCAAATATCACATCTTTTTCCAAAAGACGACATAAGAGTTTGATAATTTTTGAAAATTTTTTAATATATTGCTTGTAAAACGCAATATGTCCTAAAAAACTTATAACTCCTCTCACTGTAGTAGGAGGAGGTAGTTTAGAAATAACTTGTATTTTTGCTAGATCTACTTCCATGCCATATTCATAAATTTTAAGTCCCAACACAATTCCTCCTGCGATCATAAATTGATATTTTTCTCAACTGAGAACTAATTTTGTTTCTTCAGAGTGTTTTAAAACTCTGGCTAAATGGTCTAAGCATGAATCAAAGGAGGTTCTAAAACTGAAATTCATCCATAAAAGCTTCAGTTCCTTTCTCAATTAGATTACATAAAATGGATATCATGAACCTTTGAAAAGTTACAGGTGCACTGCACAACCCAAAAGAAATTCTTCTAGAAGCAAAAGTTCCGTAGGGACTTATGAATGTTGTTTTTTCTTAATCCTCAAGAGACATAGGAATTTGGTGGTATCCTTAATATTCATCCAAAAAGTAGAATATTAATGCTCAACTATTCTATCCAACAGTTGCTCCAGAAAAGGTAAAGTAAAGTGATCTTTCCATGTGGTGAGATTCAATTTTCTATAATCACTACAGATTTGCCACCCAGTGACTTGTCTTATTTGAATTAATTCATTTCATTCATTAACTGCTATGGTCACTCCCCCTTTCTTAGGAACATAGTGAATCAAACTAACTCAAGCATTGCTAGAAATAGAGTAGATGCTTCAAAATCTAACCACTATAAGTATTTCCTTATTTACAACTTTTTTCATTATAGAGTTTAATCTCCTTTGAGGATCTGCCCTATGCTTGTGATTATCTTCCATTAAAATTTGATGCATACAGATTGAAGAGTCGATACCTTTAGTATTTGCTAACTTCCATCCAAAGACTTTCTTATAATTTCTTAAAGTTTTTATTAATTTTTCTTCTTAGTCTTCAGTTATGTTTGAGGATATAATAACATGTAATTTTGAGGAGTTCCTTAGAAAAGCATACTTTAAATGTGTAGGGTGCACCTTCATCTCAAATTCAGGAGGTTTTCAATTGAAGGTATATGAGGTTTACTACTTTATGTAGTGTTTAAAGTCTTATAACTTTTTTGAACATAATTTGAATCCTCAATGATTATTTCTATATATTTTTCATGAAAATTAGAATCATTTTCATACCCCAGTTCTTGTTGTCCTGTTTTAACTTCACAACTTTCTCGGAAATGGTTATTACTTAAATTATCGATAATCTCCATTCTATAACATTCATCTTCTATTCCTTTAGCTGGGTACTTCATAGATTTTAACACATTAAAAGTAATTTCCTGGTCATTAACTCTCATGTTTAGCTATTCTTTTTTGCACATCTATCATAGCTCGTCCAGTAACAAGGAAAGTCTCCCTAAAATGATTGGTATTTCTTTATCTTCCTTCATATCTAAAATAATGAAATCCACAGGGAAGATAAATTTGTCTACCTTCACCAGTACATTTCTTATAACCCCCTTAGGATAAGTGATTGATCAATCAACTAACTGAAGGGTTATAGTAGTGGGAGAATTCTCTCATAGACCCAACCTTCTGAATAGCTATAAGGGCATGAGGTTAATGCTAGCTCCTAAATCGCGTAAAGCTTTTCCACAAAATCTTTCTCCCATTGCACATGAAATAATAAAACTACCAGGATCTTTAAGTTTTTAAGAAGCTTTTTATGAATTATTGCACTTCATTCTTCACTAAGTGCAACAATCTCATAATCCCCAAACTTCATTTTCTTATTTAATACTTCTTTCATAAACTTAACATAGCTTGCAATTTGCTCCAGTGTATCAGTAAAAGGAATATTGATTGTTAGCTTCCAAATATCTCTAGAAACTTAGAAAATTACTGATCTAGCTTTTACTTTATAAGTCTCTAAGGAAATGACAGTGGTGGTCTTTATAAATTGATCTTAGTTGGAGAGATTGGTTTTTCTATATTCTCAGGAACATTTTTTCTTCATATTTTTCAAATATCTCCGGTTCCCTCTCAACTTCAATCTCCATTTGCACTTTAGTATCCAATTCTCTACCACTTCTCAACTTGATTGTTTTAAATTTCTCTTTATTTTTATCTTTAGGATTATTTTAGTGTTATTAAAAAGTGTTCTCTGAGGCATATTATTAAGTGAGTTAGCAATTTGTCCCAGTTGATTCTCAATATTTCTAATTACATCACTTTGAATTTGTAATTGATTCCCCATTTGTAACACCACTTCTTCTATAGACAACTTTTTCTCCTTAATTTGTTAGTTATTAGTAAATCCAGAAGGATAAGAAGGTCTATATCTAGTACTACCTTGGTTGTTCCGGTTTCCCAATGAGTTTGCTTAATGACCGGCGACTTTTTATATGCTTAAAATATAAGATAAATATGGACGTAATAAATATTCAATAATTGTAAAGNTTTGATTTTTCTTTTCTTTTCCTTATAGGATCATTTTCAATCATTTCTTTTCGTTTCTTTTTATGTGAAGATTACAATATCTGGATAGTCTTTAATGATTCTGAACTTAACCATCTTCTTCTTAAAGCTAAATTTTTCTAACATTTTTTATTGATAAATTTTTATCAGCTTTGAAAGAGATTTCTTTTTGGATCTCAATTCTTTCTTTTTAAATGTATATCTAAGATCCTTAATATTTCAAAAATACAATTTCCTTTAATTTGAATAGTAAAAGCATAACCTTATACTCTTATATTAAATATCTTAACCCTAGAACTAACCTTTATTATATAAAACTTTTGCTTGAGTCTACCATGACATTTATAAAATAAAAAATATAGTTATCTAAAGCTAACCTCACATACCCCAGGTCATGTTAAAATAATTTTAAAAATATAGTTTTTTAAGGACAAATAAGGTTTAGTCTTAAAAAATTTTTCTCCCTTCCCCCAAACTTAAATTTTGGATTAATTTAAAATAGTACAGTTTATAATAAAAATGAAGCAAGAAAAAAATTGAAGGTTTTAAACATGAGAATTGTACAAGAACAAGTAGTAAAGGCAAATGGTCAGGAGTGTTAATTCTAATCAACATGTATAACTATATATGCATAAAGTGAAAACTACTCTAACAAACAAACAATATAAAATAGAGCAAAAAGAAGTAAGCAATTTTGTCATAATTGAAAAGGTACAACACTGCAGTCTAACATTCATGTAAACCTAAAAAGACTAATCAAAGTACAAACACAACAATCCAACAATAATACATCAAGTAACTAACAAAGGAAATCCAAATACAAGATCTAAAGTAAAGTAAAAATAATTTAATCGTCCTCCTCCTACTCATCATCATCAATATCAACATCCTCCTCTATCTCTTTACCACTCTCATATGGATAAATCTGGGGCATGTTGTAAATTCAATTAAATAATTTCCCCTCAAAAATCTCACCAAAGTCTCATTAAAAGTAGCATCATAATCAAATCTCTTATGCAAATACTCATCAATATGGTTCAAGTGTGCCTCTAATCCTTGCATCTGATTCTTTAAAGATAAAATATCTCCTTATTATTTGAATAACTGCTCCAATACATCATCTAGAGTAGAAGTACAAGAGGTGGAAGGTCTCAAGGTTGAGATAGATGGAATGTCTGAACCTCCATCCCTAGATCCTGAACTAGTATGCTTTCCATACATTTCCAAATTAGCTTTTCAAATAGGCTTTAAGGATGGCAAGATCTCCTCCCATGGCTCATATTTAACTCCAAAATGTATACACATGGTAGAAATAAGAGAAGGGTAACCCATACCTTAAGTTGTTCCCCTTTTAGAGGAAATGATCATATTCTTGTAAATGAGAGAGCCAATATCTATAGCTTTTCTAATTTGGATATAGTAATTCAAAGTCGATCTCTCCCAGGTTACCTCACTAAAATATTTAGTTGGAAGAAGTCTAACAAATATATGTTGACCTCACTTTTGGGTGAGGATTTTGGGTATTTCCTCTAGTGACTAGGATCTAGCCTTAGGACTTTCCAAATGACTATCCTAGCATCTTAGAAAAGGTACTGACCGACTTTTTTTTATACCAACAAATACAAGAATTTGACAGTGCTACTAGAAGATTTAAATCCCCAGCAAGGGCGCCAAAAACTTGACCGGCGACTTTTTATATGCTTAAAATATAAGATAAATATGGACGTAATAAATATTCNTCTTTCACAGCTTCACTCCATTGCTCGCGTCATCGTCTCGATACTGCTCGGTGTCTCGATCGCAGCTTCTGTTCGTTTGCAACTCCCCTAGCTCGCATCGTCTCTGCTCGACGCTGCTTCCCTGGTCTGCGCCCAACAGCTCCTCTGCTTGCTTCGCAGTCTCTGTCGCTCGCAGCTCCCTTAGCTCGCGTCATCTCTGTTCGACGCTGCCCGACAATTTAACGCCCTCGCTTCCTTGCAACCCGTCAGATCGTTTCTTTCCTGACTGTGATCACCATCTTGCAAGGGAGATGGCCTCGACACTCCGTTCCAATGCAAATGCCCTTGTCGACGACTTGCCCATTCCTGCTCGTGCCCCTCCTCCAGGTTCAGAGCCTGCTTTTGCTATCAATAAATCCTGTGATGTTCCATAATCGTACCACGAGGCTCTTGAAGGTGGCGGTGATCACACTTTTATAAAAAGCTTAGGAAAAAAAATAGGAAGCTTGCACTTATTCTCACTGATATTGAAACTGGTGCTCTAGCGTCCTCTTGGAGCTTTGCTCTAGTGGAAAAATTCCTTTATGATCACCCAAAACTAGAGATCATTAGGAAAGAATTTGATGCTATGAAACTATTGAGAAGTTGGAACATTGGTCTACTAGACGATCGACATATACTTATTCAGCTATCTCACAATGTCGATTACACTCGCATTTTCTCTCGAAAAATTATCAAGATCGACAATCATTTTATGAAAATTCTGAAGTGGACTGTCGGTTTTGATCCAAAAGCGAAGTCCCCTATCATTCCAGTTTGGATAAAGTTTTCGGGGTTAAAATCACATATGTTCAACATGGAAATCCTCTACTCTTTAGCAACTGCTTATGGTAAGCCTCTCAAGTTGAATAGTCCTACGTTTGCTGTCACCAGACCCTCTGTGGCTTGTGTTTTGTTGAGAGAGATATGACTCAACCAGCTCCGGATGAGATATGGATTGACACTATTCACAACGGATATTGGCAAAATATTGAAATAAAATCACATTCTCCTTATTGCCCTCATTGTAGTATGTTATAGTTCTACTATTTGTTATCGCTTGTATCCTCAATCTAAAGCCCAATATCACTAAAGATCAGCCACCTACCATCCTTGTTGAGAATGTCCAATTCGATCCTCTTTCCAACATCGCAGTTCCACATGAAGAATATCTTACTACAGGTACAGATCCAAATGTGATGATACCACTTACTGTTATTAAAGAAAACTCACTTACATGCCAAGACACATGAGAGTGCTCCTTTGAGCCGATAAAAGATCAGCTGGTACAACAAGCTGTTGTTTCTACTGTTCAACAACTTACACATATCATACACACTTCAGACCATTCTGCTGATCAGATCAGCCAATCTTCGGATGAAGAATGGCAGGTCCACGAGGAGGAAGAACAAGAACGGAGGACGACTCGAGCTAGGGAATCTATTGGATGATACATTGGTTACTACTGGCAATGACACTCATCTGACCAATTTATTAGTTGGCTCCTTCCCTAGAACTAGAAGCAGAGGCAAGGCAAAATCGGGTCGCTCTCTAGCTACCTGATACTCTTATTTTGACACCTTTTGATTTTTTATTTAGATCTCTTAAGTTTTTTGTTGTATTTTCTCCTTTTTTTGGTGGGTTGGGTACCATGTTTGGGACCTTCCACAAAATCTATCTGTACCTTACTTTTTATTTAATATATTAGCCTTTGGACTTTCAAAAAAAAAAAAAAATATATATATATATATACATANGTATATTTATGTATGTATGTATATATATATATAGAATATATAAGATATATTATACCATGGTGTCGGTGGCGATCTGCTCTGCTAG
The DNA here is from genome assembly GCA_002079205.1 of Phalaenopsis hybrid cultivar. Lineage (NCBI taxonomy): Eukaryota > Viridiplantae > Streptophyta > Magnoliopsida > Asparagales > Orchidaceae > Phalaenopsis > Phalaenopsis hybrid cultivar. The sequence continues at coordinate 214,327 of JXCR01094493.1, forward strand.
GGTTTTGCCCAATGGCGAAACCCTAGTTTGATTCGGCCTTCAATTCATCCTCTCGTGCTTGGCGACGAAGTTCCCGTATTCGACGACTACGAAGGACTTTGAGCTTGTTAATCTCCTTCGCGATCGTCTTCTCTTTCGCGCCCAACAATGAAGGGCTTCGGCGTCTTCCTGTTGCGGTTTCGTGTCTGTCGAGTAGCGGTTAGTAGGATTGTTGTGGTTTCGCCTCTGCCTCGTCTTCCTGTTGCGGTTTCGCCTCTGCCTCGTCAAGCTGTGGTTTGTCTGTCGAGCTTCGACTTCGTCTCTGCGCATTCGTCAATGCGGTTTCCTGCCTTCTGCGCAGCTTTGCCCCGACCTGGCAAAACCTCATTTGTCCACGTGGTGGGTAATCCTCAGCGGGAGACGGCGGTTGTCACCCCCTCAAATTATAAGGAGAATTGTGACAGTACATGTGACTGCCCCTTTATTAAGAATGCAAGCAGAAAAAATGAGAAGACAGCACTTTTTTTTCTCTGAGTCAAAAATTTCAACCCTAGCTGACAAATTCAAGTTTGCTTTTATTGAAAAATTTCAGTGGGAAAGCCCACCTATGAAAATTATCAGGAAAAGTTTTGATAGACTTAAATTAACAGGAATGTGGAAAGCGAGGCTGATGGATGAGAGACATGTTTTGATTCGATTAACCGTGCCTGAAGACTACACTCAAATTTTCTCAAAAAAATATCTTAGCATTGCTGGCAAATCAATGAAGCTACTCAAGTGGTCTCCTAGTTTTGACCCTCAATCATGAACCTCCTACTGTACCGATATGGTTTAATCTACCTGGTCGTAAGCTGCATTTTTTTCATCATCAAGTTCTTTACTCTATTTGTGTCATAGTTGGGGACCTATGAAGCTAGATCAACCCACTTTCAACCTTACCAGACCTTCTGTGGCCAGAATACTTGCGAAAAAAGATATTACTTTGTCTGATGTTACTGAAGTCTGGTTGGGCACAACGCATAATGGATATTGGCAACAAATCGTCATGAAGCATAGACCTCTTTATTGTTCTCATTATAAGATGTTTGGGCATACCCTTGATAAATGTCTTAAGTTTAATCTTAATTTGAAATCTAAAGATCAAGTGAATAAGGAAGGATCTAAGGATATATCTGTTTCACCTGAGATAAAACTACAACAAAACAGGATTTGGTCTGATTTTATTGCCCTTGTGGACCCTCCCTCTGAAAATATTGTTTCTGCGATCGATGAGAAGCTAGATGCCCTGCTGAGCAACCTACACTTTCAAACCCTATTGAAAATAATAATGAAGGACCTCTAGCTACACTGACTGATAATCAGGAGAAATTTGCAGCTTCCCATCTTCAGGAAGTATCAGGGGAAGAGGCGACAACTCCTACCTCACATACATTTGTGAGCACAACTGTTGGCAATCTTTCTACTGCAGCAATGCCACCTCATCCGAATGAGCAACAATCTTCAGATGAGGAATGATAGGTCTACACTTCCAGGAGGAAGAAGAATGAAGATCTACTTGAGCTAAGGAATCTAATGGATGACACTCTAGTTACTTCGGGCAATGATATACACCTCACCAATATGTCAGTTGGTTTCTTTCCGAGGACTAGAGGCAGAGGCAAAACTAAAGTGTGTCGACCTGGTTGATCTTATATATATCATCTACTTTTGGGTTTTAAGTTTCTTTTCTTTTTATGTGTGTGTTGTACCATATGGGTTGAGTGTCTATTTGGGTCGACTTATACAACCTATCTGTGCCATTTTCTCTTTAATAAATTTATCTTGGCAATATATATATATATATATATATATATATATGTTATTAATTTCATTGTATTTAATATTAGAATTGAAGATATTAAAGTCTTGAAATTGTAGGACTAAGGTGGCGCGAACGTATGTTCGAGGTAAGAGGAAGAATCATTGACGTGAAGTAGAGAGCCGAAACCTATTGAAACCCTAAGTTATTAGTTAAGGCACACTTTTGTGGTATATTTTTTATTAGAATTTTATAAACATCAAATTGATATATGTTTATTATGTTAATATGAAAGTAGGTTAATTGAGGTCGAGGACACTAGCAAGCAAGTTAAGTGGACGATTAAATTGATAAAAATGTCCGTTATTAATTGAGGTGAGAAATTATACTTCTAAATTCCATTAGTTATCTCTATTTCAAATCATATGCTCGCTTTCATGTATTACCTAATTCAACAATAAATTCTTCATATTGTCAGAGATGATAGATATTCATGTTAAATATTGTTGTATAATTGTTTATATTCAAATGATATCGGATCATTGCATGCCTTTAGTAGAGGTCTAGACATGACTTAGTAGAGGTCTACATATAAGCTTATCGCATAACCTCTAGAATTAGTAATTATGCATATATTTGTTGATTTTATGACTTATAGATACAGTAAGTTTGCATTATTCATCAACAGATAAAGATGAATGTTTCATAAAAGGGAATGCATGATACGAAAGAATGAAATAAATTATATATGAATGTTTGTATGTGCATGTCAGAGGAGTTCACCCCTAATGGTTCATGCAGGGGACGCTAGTATTCATTCACGCATAGAGTAACCGCTGTGTCGACGGGATAATTTGGGTCGGGGAAGAGTAAACTAGAGCTTATCTCCCCAGACAATTGTGATGTTTATATTGCTAACCGCTGGGTCGACGAGATAGTATCGGCCAGGGGCGGGTAGGGGTCCATTCTAGTCAATTGCAATGTGTAGATCACTAGTGTGTTAGGTTATTTTGACGGTGATAATCAAAGCAGACAGATGTGTATTTAAAAAATATAAAATAAAAGTAAAGTTAAATAATAAAGATTATTGGGGCATGCATTAGCATATTCGAAGATTTTATATGAAAGACTTGAAAGACTAGCATAGTAAAAGATTTCTTATAGAGATATAAAGAGCATCATGCATTTTAAATTCTTTTCTTTGGGTTACTGTAATTTAGAAGTGTGATTGCTCTTGGGTATCTTTAGATAACTCATTATGTTGCTTTTACATTTTTTTGTTTAAGTTTTTGATTAAGATGAATTGAAGAGGAGATAATTTTTACAGGAGACGAGAATAATATACAGAAGCACAAAAATTTCTTTTTGTTAATTTTAATTGTTTTNAAATATTGATGCAATTTAACATTTTATAAGGATCTTTTTATGAATTTATGAATCAGAAAATCTAAAACAAGATATAAAATTAATATCAGCTTTATTATTTTTCTTATGGATACTTTTCACATATGGTTCATCAAGGGTTGCAACATCACTCGATTCATTTATCAATTATAAAGAACATAATTAACATACAGAAATATTTCCAATTTTCCTTCAAAATCTTTGTTTAAATATATAATCTCATGCTTAACTTCAGTTTCATATTCAAATTTCGATTCTTGCTCAAGTATAGATTGTAATTCACAAGTCTCTTCTAGTGTAGCTGATGATTCAAATTCAATAAAATCAAAGGAAGAAATATATTATAACTATAAATCTTCTAATATCTCTATTACATCTTATTGTGAGCTACATTTTATTCAATAATATAATATTTGAGACTGCATGATACTTGCATTAGTGCTTCGATTGGAGGTTTTAATGAAGATTTTGATGATTCACTTTGAAATAATAACACGTATTATGTAGGAGTCCTACAATCATTGTTCTTAAAAATGTGCTTCCATTCTCTCTTGATAGAGCTAGTTGCATTTAAATGTATGTGTGTATTTATGTGTGTGTGTGGGCATTGAACTAAAAAAGGAAACCTTAACAGTATTAGAAAATTGGTCATAAAGCCCAACACAATATTTTTGGTGAGTTGTAGCTAAATTTGCCTTTAATTTCTAACCTGCAACTTTTAATGAGATAGTTAACGATAATATAATAAGATTGATAAAAATGTTGTGCCACAAAACATTTAAACCATATCTAATAGTCAAAGACATCATAGTCACCTTATTTAAAATTCTAGAATTGAGTTAATTGGTCTCTAAATTCAAAAAATGAAACTTAAATTTTTATATCTGCCCATATAGATTAGGCGACAACACTTTGCCAAAATGTTCAGTATGTCTTGTTATTTTCCTCTGAAAATATGTTTAAACATGCTCCTCTCTCGATGGAGCTATTGCCCCTCGATTATTCTCCTTTGCTTGTTCAGTTAATACCTAGATTTCTTATTCATTTCTCATTTGTGCTCGCTATTCATGCTAGCAACTTCTTGTTCATCGGTATTTCTGGAGAATGTTTCCTAGTTCCTCATCTTCACCATTGCTCTCTTCACGTCGCTTTTCTCTGAATCTCATAAAAGTCTTTAATCTAATAAAACTTTACAATCTCACGCTTCTCAATTTTCATGTTTAATTCACGCAGCTTATTACTCAATCTCATGAAAGTCTATCAATCTCATGCTTCTTAATTTTTAAGTTTTATTTTATCACTTGATTCCTCATACCTTTGATATTTTTTTTTTCTTATTCGTTGCAAATTTATAATAAAAAAATATTATAATCATTATGTATAAAATCGATCAAGACACTGGCCTTTAAATTCATAGAATGAAGCTTATATTTTATATTAGTAAATGTAGATTTTGCAGCAAAACGTAATGAATAACTTGAACAAATCCCACTAATTTTGAATTACTACATTCCAACCTTTTAGGATGACATGTACATTATAATGTTCAAATATCTTTAAAAATATCTCCAAGATTAATTATTTTATCCAATATAATAATATTATTTTTAAATCTCACAATATTTTAATTGAATTGATCAAGATGCATATTTTAGTTAACTTTATTTAAAATGCATCATTTATAGTTCGATTAATTGACCCAATCATTATGTATTGCATCTATAGCTTATGATAAAACAATTGAAAGCTCCAATACCAAACTAAATGAACGATGCTTTAGCATCTAAAAATTCTTATATAACAACATAATATAATGCACAAAGTAAGGTGCATAAAATCTAACTTCATATTTTAACGAATATCAATTTAGATAAATATTCATCTCTTTTAGTTAAAATTATAAAGCACTCAAAATTCAAGCAAATGTTAAATTAATAATCACCTAAAAGAAATTTCTTAACTTATGACAAAAGAAAAAATATCAAACAAGAAAATAAATTGCAATTAATAACTTAAAATCATATGAAATATGCCAAAATTTACTAATGAAGCTAGGCTAATAACTAGAATTATTAGATAAGATCAAGAAAAGGAGATGAATTTTATAAAAAAAAAACATATAAGCCTCAGATACAAGGAAATGACTTCCCCAAGGTTTGTAGTCATAAATTGCAACAAACTAGAAAAAAAATTTGTCCAACTAGCACTCAAGGTCAAAGAGGAAACAAACTAACTCAAAGAAAATATTATTGGAATTCTCCTATACACGACACAAGTACAGCCTTTATAATTACACAACTTCCCCTAATCATCCTAGTGCACATGTGAATTGCTGCAAATAAGGCCACAAACTAAAATAGTGGTCGAAGACAAGTAGGTCACAAGTATAGACAGGAAGCCTACCTAGGCTTAGTCCATATCACCACCCACAATAAGTACAGCTCAGCAAACATTATTAACACTGTAAAGAACTGCACATACACCCAAGCAATCTTATAAAATGGAACTGGGACATTTCTATAATGTTATTTAATAATACAACAAAAATAATTAAAAACTGTATCAACAGTAAGCAAACCTAACATCGTAATTTCATAGCATTGTCACTTGCTCATCAATTCCTCGATGCATAACTATAAGGCATGGAGGCACTGCTTATTACTCTTGAATTTTTTTGCCAAGCCCAACACCAAATTCTAGTAGAACAACACTTACAAACTGTACCATAGATAATAGGTATAAGAGGGAAGTAATTTAAGGCATTAATAAAAAATTGCTTGGTAAACCTCCAACATTCTAGCCCATTTAATCTACAAAACCAATTATTTTTCCTTCTAAAAGAAATAAGGACTTATTTCGATCAAGTGAACTTTTTCCTTGAGAAAGAAATATATCAAATTTAAATTTATATAATATTTAAGGTTGGTACAAAAATTTTGTCTATATTGTCTATAAGCACAGATTTCAACAAAAACAAGAATTATGCATGCAGCATTCATATAAAAATATTCATTGCTTTTACAATGCAGATTTCCCTCAGGAAAGAGAATGCTAATTAATGTTAATGATGCAAGGCATCATAATCATCATCATCAATTCTGTGTATTCAAGCTATATGATATTTCATAGTCCTTATGTTAATGTGCTTTATATTAAAATTTTATATTTTGAGCTTATATGTCTATTCTTATATGATGTCCTAGGTAGGGATTTCATATTATTAAGTAAAGGTAATAGCTACGTTAATTGTGGTGAGTATGCAAATAATAATGATAGGTGAAATATTTAAATTTGAGATGTATATGTACTTTGGTATTTCGCTCTCATTCCTATACATAAAAAATATCTGGGTAATGTAAGCACTTAGTTTTTGAATAAAATTTTGAGTTTTTGTTTACTTGTCTTTCGTGCTACCCTCACCCCCTTCCCCCCCAGCGAAGAATTATTTGAGTGCATATGTTCATAGCCCATTGAGAAAGACTTTTAAGAACCAAGTTCTCCACAATGACTGACTGTTCATGGAGGTCAACTTCAACATATCCCAGCGTCACCACCAGTTACCTTAGATTAATTGCAAGTTAGATCACTCGTAGTTTTCCAATTCTTTACAATTACAATTATGCTTTTAGTATAGTTAATATAACAATAACTTGAACCACTTCACTTGCATCACACTTTATTGTGTTTGTTTTAATAACAGTTGCATGTTTATCATTATTAGTTTATTAAAATTTTAAAATCATCGATGTAAGCAAACTCATATCAGAGTAAATTAAATTTTCCCTACATCAATTAAACTATGAATATGGAAATGATACAGTCAAAAAGCTCTACTCAAAAAATAGCAAAAACCTCAACCTCACTGGCACGGAAGCGGGAGAACCTCAGTGACGATCGTGCTGGAGAATCCCGGATTCCGTGATTGCGTAAGATCACCGGACTTGTCACGATTTTGAGGAAGGGTTGAACAACATGTCCGCCTGTTTTCAGTTTCAACAATATTTTTTTGATAATTCTTTATTTATAATGAGGGCTATTTGTTCACTTGCTATTAGGGGACTATATAGGAGGTATTTTTACTATTTTGAAAAATTAGCTTAAATTTATGCATTTTGAGAATTTAGGTGGTTGACCCAACCTAACTGAAAGATCCCTGACAGCAACCATGGGTTGCATTGTCCAAGGGACAATTGTAGATCTGAGGTGAATATTTATCTAAGAATACAAATTTAAGTCAACCTTGACTGACAGAAGTCTTTATATCAATCAAATGTATCAATATGATATACAACTCAAATGGTAGACTGTTATTGAGGAATAAACGGGTTGCGGTCGTGATCATAATATAGTAGTTTCATATGTCAATACCACCCGATTGAAAGACATTGGTAGTAATCTCTACTTTTTGTGGAGTCTTTGGGTCAAACCACGCAGACAGGAGACTTGGGTCATGTTCTTACTAGCATGAAATTGTTTTAAGTACGAATATATTAATACACTTAATGTGACATTAGTTCTTTACAAGTTAAGATCAATCAAAAGTATCACCTCAGACAAACTATTGTGGAGGGTAAATGAGATTTTCTTTAATTCTTTTAACAGATTAATTTTAACTTGAGTGTTTAGATATATTACTTTGAAAATTTGATTTGAAAATAGTAACTCAAAAGTTAACCCTCCAGTTAATATTTTCAGTCAACACAATCATCATCGGGAATTTGGACATTCAAAGATATTTATGTTTTCAATTTAAGATATTTAAATTTTTAGTCTTGTCAACTTTAATTTCGATGAGGATCAAAGTACGTGACTAAACTTGCATATTCTTATGCTTGTTATATGAACATTATTGAAAATATTAAACTCGTCGACTCCAGTTTTTAAGAGGAGAATAATCGTATTAGTTGAGTGGGGTTTAAAACTCTGCCTTATAAATACGATGACCCAATTAAGAGTGTGAGTAGTTTAATTTTCTTGAATTTAATTTTTTAAATATGATGACTCCTTACTCGTATATTATTCAAAAGAAACATTTTACGCTTGTCATAACAAAGACTATTTAAGTAAACTTTTAACCTTAATCCGCGAAGTATTTTCAGGTCATTTAAATAAAAATATTAGTCAATTTGGTGGAGCAAGTGCAGATAAGTAATTTTGGGATTGTGCATACGATGCATTCTGCATGAATGTTGTGAATGTTGACACACATATATGATGCATTTATTTATAGTTTTGTGTTTTTCAAAATAAAAATAAATATTTAACATGTCCATAAGATGCATTACACACCTTCTAAAATACTTGAATGTTTTAAAGGTGTCTCCACATTAGATAAAATACCTTAAACCATGAATACAATTCTTAAAATTTCTAAACTAAATTGATATTACACGTATATACTTCAAAAAAACTTCAGAAGATTGCAGTGTACTTGTGCAAATCTAAAGGCGTTGCATCTAAGTGGAGTGCCATTTTAAAAACATGAAATCTAATCAGAACATTGAAATTAGATGTGCTCGTTTTATGTAATGAAGCGCACAAATTTATTTTTAAAAAAAAAAGATAACACTTATGTTCGCTAGCAGATATATTACGAATTTGGTAGCGAGTTATCAGAGATTTAAAAGCCCTAGATTTGAATTATTTTTCAAGCCTAAGAGCCTAAGTCTAAATTATTTTTCCAATTTTAAAGTCAAAAGTTAATTTCAAATTCTTTTTCAAGCTTCAGAGCCTAAATTTGAATATAAAAAGCTGAAATTTAAATTATTTTTCAAGCACAAAAGCATAGATTTGAATTTTAAAAGCCCAAATTATAATTATTTTTCAAGTTCACATGATCCACATTTTTAATCATTTTGTAAGTTCAAACAGTCCAAATATTTTAGTTATTAGCAAGTCCAAGTAGCCCAAAACTTTTAAACCTCCCGGCATCCACATCCCAATAAGGGGCATTCGAGAGATTGTCAAGACGCCCAATTTTCTCAAAAGACTCACTAATCATAGTCGTTAGATACTACAGTCGAGAGACAAAAGGTTTTTTTAACCCAACGGTCTAAGGCACTCACAGGACCTTCAATTTACTTGCAAAAAGTCAAGCATGAGCATGCATTTCCCAAATAGGTACTTAACTTTCCTTGAACGATACTTAATTCTCTAACAAATACTCGAGTTTCCCAGGGTGAGTACTTAAATTCCTTGCAATTTTATAAGAAAAAAATTCCCCGAATGAATACTCAATTTTCCCCGAACGCTGCTTAATTTCCTCGATAGGTACTCAAATTTCTTCACATAGGTAAAATTTCCCTTGACCCTTTTTATACTTTTTAAGTGAAACAACGGTATTGATGATGGCGATCGACGTTGACAACGGTGATGGAACATCAAAATGAAAATACAACACTTTTCTAATTATTTTTTAAATATATGCCCTAAATAATAAAATGGGGAAGAACGGGTTTTGGGTTGGGTCAAGCAAAATAGTGAAGAGGTGCGGTTTCTGTGGTTGTTTGGATCGAAGCAAACAATGAAAGGGGAAGTGCTTATGTTGAAACAAAAAGACAAATTGTTTTCGGTTAAAGCAAGTGGAAATGGAGCAACATAATAGATATATGTGGCTTCCGAAGGTATTTGTATGGTGTGCTCCCGTTGTGTGATGCAAAGCCGAGGAAGGACAAGCAGGATGAGCGAAACAGGGAAGAAGGGTTTCTTTCTAGAGTAAAGGGCTTCAATTGTATGCCATAAAAATGAGGTAGAGAGGTAGATGAAAGGGCGAACTGAGATTTGGAATTCCAGAGGCCTTCACGTGTCGCAATCCCGTTATTTCCTTTCTAGCGAAGGGATGTAGTCTTTTGCGACTTCTAAGTCACACAAACATGGGTTTAGATAACAAGAAGGTTGCGATTGAAAGGAGCAGAGCTTTAACTCCTTTCTGTGTTATAAGGAAGAACATGAAGTTTCAAAGGTCTTCGTACGTTGTGATCTCGTCGTTGCTTTTTCGCTGGCCCTAGTCACGACCATATCGCTCAAACAAGGAAAGCAAGGACATTGAATGCGTGTAAATCATTTTAGGGCTTGCAAACGTGGAGAGAAAGACGAGGGCTTAACAGGGGTTTTCGTCCAAGAATTCTGTCGTGTTGGTTTTAGGAGCAGTCACGAATAGGTTCGAATAAGAAGCCATAATGAAGAGGAGTGTGGTAGTAGTTATCGACATCCTAGGGAGGGGCAGTCATTAGGATTTACTTTATTTCAATTTCTTTTATTTAATTTTTACGGTCAATAGGGATGATGTATCCTCAGAAACAGGTGATGGACCTCCTCATCATCTGTACTTATCCGTTTCTGGCTATATCCTCTATCTTAAGCCGGGACACCTATCGAAAGCTGCTTATGTCCTTCCAAACACTATAGAACTTGTGCATTAACATTCCCTTGCTATTTTACAGTCATCTCCTTGCTACCACGTCCTAAACACCTTAAAGGAGCTCCATCATGGTGTCATTTGATATCACAGCCCAACAAAACCTAAATGTTTAGGAATTTGTATTCCTTGCTGAAAAAAAAAACAAATCCATATAAACTAACACTAGTAGCACACCACCCCAAAAAAAAACCCACTATGTTCTAGAAAATTCCTACAGCAATTTCGAGCCGTAAACCTAAATGTTTAAAAGCCAATCTTCCTACCTCAACCAAAATCCACTCTAAAAACTACAACTAAATTTTATGCCCTCAACCAACTATTGATCTACAACCCTATGCTTTTTTAAACCCTAGTAGGGAGAAAATGACACAGTACCGCCTAACAGAAACATTCATAGAGGTGTCCAAAAACATACTATAAGAGATATGCAGTTAGTAACCTTCCAACTGCAACAACAACTCATCTTATTAAAGAGAAGGCAATAGAGATGTCACCCATAAACACAACAATGATTTATCATATCAAGAAAAGGAAATGAATCTCTTCCATCGAAAAATTTTCAATGATGAAAAATCAATACTGAGACAAATTGGCATAAAATATCGAAGAAGTTAGGAATTTTGAGTGAAGTTTGACTATAGGATGATCGAATGGATCCAAAAAAATTCATCGAGTGACTCCAAATATTAGAACCGGTATTTGAGTACAACGACATTTCACCTTACAAAAAACTCAAGTTAGCCGCTATTAAGTAAAGGAAGAATTCTTCCATATAACGGGAGAACTTGAAAAGCCTACAACATGATGAAGGAAAAGGTAAAATCACCGTATGGGCTAAAGATAAAAAGAGAGATGCAGTGCAAATACTTTCCTTTACATTCCAATAGGATATGTTTATAAAACTTCATAACCTGTTCTAGAGAGATTCTTTTTGAAGAAATACACAGTTGAATTTGATTATGTTGAAATATGTGTTGGTGGAACAAAAGTAGCACAACCTACCCAGAGATTCTTCTGTGGAGAAGTACACAGTTGAATTTAATTATGCTGAGATATGAGTAGGTGGAATAAGAGGAGCAAACATTAGCAAGTTATTTTAGAGGATTGGAGTCATTTATCAGTACTGAGGTGCATCCATAACCATAGTAATCCCTACTTAATGTACATACCCTAACCTTAAAGGTAGAGAAATAACGTCATCAGATGACAAATATACCTTAAAGGCAGAGCTCAACCCAGTATCAAGCAACAACAGAACACCCAAAGGAACACCCAAGCTAAACCCTCTCGTGAAAACTAATTCATAGTGGAGAAAATGTGAAAACCACCCAAACTCCCAAATCCATCACGGACAAAAAATGCTTCAAAACGCCATAGTTTTGGACCCAATAAGAAGAGTAATATCTTTCATTAAGCAGTAGAAAACATAGATAGTGACACAGGAGATACTGGAGAATATGAGGAAATAAATGAGTAAAGAAATGCTAGTAGTTCGTCGAGTCCGTGAGATTGAGCCTATGAGAGAGCAATAGTGGCTTTATCACAACATATTTTGCATTCATTGCACTGTAAAGAAAAAAGCGTACAACCACAATATAGATGGAGGTTGTTCTGAAAATTTAACATCGAGGCAAATGGTGGATAAATTAAGCCTCACAACTCAAAAGCATTATCATATATTCTCTGACTTTATTGAAAAAATTAAGATCAGCATTGACAAAATGTCTTATTGAGTTTTCTATTGGAAATAAACTCCAAGCGCAAATGTAGAGTGACGTAAAACCTATGGATGTTCATTATATTCTATTAAATCATCCTTAATAGTACAACCATTGCATACATCACGATGGCTACAGGAATACATTATTAGACCCAAGATGGGAAACTAATTGTACATTTCTTGGAAAGAACTTGAGGTAATGGGCATTCGTACATTGTTTGAAGATGTTGTGCCACATTGTGTCACAAGCTATCTTTTTCCAAGTCTTGAGAGGAGCATCCGCAGGCCTAGCTTGATTTTGTCAAAGAAGGAAATGAATTCAAGGAGTCAATACCAAATACATAGTAGCCCCTGCTAAAAGATTTTCAAGATTTTTTGGGATTTACAGCCGATCTCGTAGGTTACCATTGTTGAAGGAGATCCAACATATCATCACTTCATAAAGAGAAGAAAATTTTGAGCTATTTCTGAAATGCTATAGGGAGTGAGTTGGGTATTAAGCTATCATTCAATTCATCAGTATATTCTCAAACAAAGGGCCTGATAGAAGAGGGGAATAGCTTGTTCTGTAAAATAAAATGCCCGAAAATGCAATCAAAGGCCTTTCAGAGAAAAAGAAAAAGCATCTCCTAGCTGAGGAGAATGACTCTCCCCCAATCACACGTGTGCGGGAGAATCCCTGATTGCACAATTTCACGAGATGGTAGGAAGTCCCGGGATTGTGAGAGGATCGAACAATCAAGCGTCTACCCGGTTACAAATTCAATACTTTTTTCTTTATGATTTTTCTTCGTATTTAATTATTTTTAATTAGGGATATTTGTTGTTAAAAAGCTATATATGACATATTTTTGTTGTTTTGAGATATTAGCTTGATTTTATGTATTTTGAGAGTTTATTCTCTGATTTTCTACTCTCTAAAGTATTGTATCCTCCTATTGCAAGTGGTGTATCATTAGCTTACCAAAAAACATGTGGTGCATCCTCATCGTCATCCGTACCACAACGTTCGTGGTTCTATAGTTGTTTTCAGTCAGGACAGCCGCCAAACACCGCTTATCTCCTTCAAAATGTTCTTGAACTTGCATATTATCATTTCCTTCCACTTTCACAACCATCTCACCGCTAGATCCACTTTTTAAACAACTNCCACATTGTGTCACGAGCTATCTTTTTCCAAGCCTTGAGAGGAGCATCAGCAGGCCTAGCTTGATTTTGTCAAAGAAGGAAATAAGTTCAAGGAGTCAATACCAAATACATAGTAGCCCCTGCTAAATGATTTTCAAGATTTTTGGGATTTATAGCTGATCTCGTAGGTTACTATTATTGAAGGAGATCCAGCATATCATCACTTCATTAAGAGAAGAAAATTTTGAGCTATTTCTGAAATGCTATAGGGAGTGAGTTGGGTATTAAGCTAACATTCAATTCATCAGTATATTCTCAAACAAAGGGCCTGATAGAAGAGAGGAATAGCTTGTTCTATAAGATAAAATGCCTGAAAATGCAATCAAAGCCTTCCAGAGAAAAGGAAAAAACATCTCCTAGCTGAGGAGAATGACTCTCCCCTGATCAGACGTGTGCGGGAGAATCCCTGATTGCAAAATTCCACTAGATGGCACGAAGTCCCGCGATTGTGAGAGAGGATCGAACAATCAAGTGTCTACCCGATTACAAATTCAATACCTTTTTCTTTATGATTTTTCTTCGTATTTAATTATTTTTAAATAGAGATATTTGTTGTTAAAAAGTTATATATGACATATTTTTGTTGTTTTGAGATATTAGCTTGATTTTATGTATTTTGAGAGTTTATTCTCTGATTTTCTACTCTCTAAAGTATTGTATCCTCTTATTGCAAGTGATGTATCGTTAGCTTACCAAAAAACATGTGGTGGATCCTCATCGCCATCCGTGCCTCAACGTTCATGGTTCTATAGTTGTTTCAGTCAGGACAGCCGCCAAACACCGCTTATCTCCTTCAAAATGTTGTTGAACTTGCATATTATCATTTCCTTCCACTTTCACAACCATCTCACCATTAGATCCACTTTTTAAACAACTTTTAAGAGCCCAAGAATGATGTTATTTGCTATCCATTTTTAGACAAAAGGAAGAGTAGCATACTAAAGCAAACTCAACATTTTAATGAAAACAGCTAATAGTTCTAAATTGTTGTCAATCCACATATTTCAACAGCAAAAATTTAACAATGCAGGATCTTATAGAAAAATTAATAGATTTAACAAAAGCTTACAACATGCATATGTGAAGTTATNAATGTCATTTGCTATCCATTTTTAGACAAAAGGAAGAATAGCATAGTAAAACAAAATCAACATTTTAATGGAAACAGCTAATCAGTTCTAAATTGTTGTCAATCCACAGATTTCAACAATTAACAATGCAGGATCTTATAGAAAAATTAATAGATTTAACAAAAGCTTACAACATGCATATGTGAAGTTATCTTCGGATTAAAAGGATCACAAAAAAGTCGAAGTACACACCATCACAATTGCAGCAGCTCACAGCCTCCCTAAAAAATACGAAGAAAAAAAAGGTGAGATTGGCTAAGAAAATTCTTAATCAAAAGAAGACCACTTGCAAGATATATACAAATTCATTGAATGCATCAAGAAATATCAACAATCTAAGATCAATCTCATAATCATGATCATGGATTATTAGCATGCCGGGAAGGTAAAAAAGGTAGCCATAAAAACCACTTGGCTTTGATAAATGAGCATGGCCAACAACAATATGCTTGAAGGATTTATTTCATCTCATCTCCGCAGAGATGACAAAAGGTAATCNTCGGGAAGGTAAAAAAGCTAGCCATAAAAACCACTTGGCTTTGCTAAACGAGCATGGCCAACAACAATATGCTTGAAGGATTTATTTCATCTCATCTCCGCAGAGATGACAAAAGGTAATCTAGCTATCACCAAGATGTTGATGAATTCATAGCAAATATCTAAATCCATACTAACTGATTTAATAGAATAAAAATTTAGCAGCTGGAATCTGCAATCACTCACGAAACTGGAAACATAAGCTTGTGAAGGCTTTCAAACAATTGAACACTGAAGATCATGGAAGTAAATCAAAGATGTGGAATCCATTTCATGTTTCTCTTGTCAGAATCCAGCCACTCGTATGAATCAAGTCTAATAGAAAACTTGAGTAGCCAAAAAAATCAATGAATGTTGAGCACGAGGGATGGAGCTCGTAGTAATGACAATGACTTTGAAGGATGTCGTAGAATTCAATTATTCGTATGACTTGAATCTTACAGAACATGCTCATAGGCTCATAGCCTACCCAAATCAATGAAAGTTGAGCACAAATAGATGGGGCTGGTAGATGAGGGATGTAGTAATGTATCATTTTCTATGGACATAAA
>JXCR01094493.1:230097-249923 GCA_002079205.1 Phalaenopsis hybrid cultivar
AAGGATTTATTTCATCTCATCTCCGCAGAGATGACAAAAGGTAATCTAGCTATCACCAAGATGTTAAAGAATTCATAGCAAATATCTAAATCCATACTAACTGATTTAATAGAATAAAAATTTAGCAGATGGAATCTGCAATCACTCACAACAGTGGAAACATAAGCTTGTGAAGGCTTTCAAACAATTGAACACTGAAGATCATGGAATTAAATCAAAGATGTGGAATCCATTTCATGTTTCTCTTGTCAGAATCCAGCCTCGTATGAATCAAGTCTAATAGAAAACTTGAGTAGCCTAAAAAATCAATGAATGTTGAGCATGAAGGGATGGAACTCGTAGTAATGGAAATGACTTTGAAGGTATGTCGTAGAATTCAATTATTCGTATGACTTGAATCTTACAGAACATGCTTGTAGGCTCATAGCCTACCCAAATCAATGAAAGTTGAGCACAAATAGATGGGGCTGGTAGATGAGGGATGTAGNTCTGCAGCAACCTGACCAAAACTATAATAGTTAACATAACTAAGAAGATCAGGTTGCAGCTGAGAAGCGCCACCTTTCCTCTTCGGAGAAGTAGAATTCCATCCAGGGTTCTGAAAGTTTTCATCCAGACCTCTAGTTTTGACATTTGGTTTTAGTGAAGCATTTCTGGCTTGGTTTATAGTAGGATTGATAGAAAAATCAATACCATTTAGCACATCAGGGTGGTCATAAGAAGTAGCATCCAAATAATCGCCAACTGGTTCAGAAACTGCAGGTACAGTGGGAATTTTCTCAAGTTGGATGGAGGTTACAGAGTTTGGCTGAATTGAATATGAAATATCAAAAATTTTTGAGCCAGCAATCATAGGATCAGTGCTTCCCGCTCCTACCGAAACAAAGTTATCACAAACACGATCTTCCTTTGAAAAAGATAGTGACTTCAATTGGGCTTTCTCTACCCTGATCTCACTCCGATTATGAGCGTCATCTTCACATCGGTCATTGGAGCAACATTCATCAATAGGGATTCCCCAGTATGCAGATATTGCATTTTTTATTTCATCAGAAGGTTCTGATTTCAAGACATTGATGACCGAAATTAAATCAATCTTATTGTAATAATAACATAACGCACTGGAATCACATGGATCAGACCTGCAATTCCACCTGACGTTAAGCCCTACTTCACTACATTATGGCTATCTATAGAATTGATTACAAAAGATAAAAGCGTCAATATTACTACTAACCGTTCAAGAATCAGGCAACAGGACGGAGGACTATGTAAGGCTTGCTTGGTAATGAGTTCTTTTCTAGAATTACTTAAGCTACTATATCACAATTTTGATCTGAGCATTGTGTACCGGAAATGCTACTCCAGGCACAATGTAGGAGAAGGTGCAGTCGTAGGGAGAGGACAAAGAACTGTGAGGCAAAGGCATGCATGAGGGGTATGATGGAGGAGCAGCAAAGTTGCATATATGAGGATTAATAGGATTACAAGCTTGTAAGGGTGCGGGAAGGCAAACGACCGTAGCGAGTGAGAGCAACAAGCAACGGCATCAAAAGTGTGTGTAGTTATTCCGTCCTCTAATGCTCCTTAGTTTCATATATTTGATATTTATATAAAAGTTGTACTTTATGGTTATGTGCCTCCTGATAGGTTCAATTTATCACACAACATTATTAATTCTTTAAAGTCCAATTGTTTATCATGCTATTATTAGTGTTTCAAAAAAACCAAGCTCAAGAAATAAAAGAAAGCTATTGAAAGTTCGAAGGAAGAATGCTAAGTAATAACCAGAAAAAATAATAATAATAATAAAATAAAAAAATAAATTTTAAAGGATTGTCTCATTTTAGAAAGGGATAACCATCATGATGATGACAATTTTATATGCAGTAGTCAAACGCCTCATTCGAACCAGAGGATGAGAAATAAGGTGATTGAAAGAGAGTAGAGAGTGAGGAGAAAGAGGAGACGAGGTGGTCGAAGGCAAGATTGTGTCTCGTCGCATGCGGTAATGGAGATGGGAAGAAGATGAACCTCGTATGCTCGCGACAGAGATCTCTCTGTCACAAGACAAATTAAATCAAGCAGATGAATGACCTTAGGTTCGAACAACTACGTCGACAAGTTGCGATGTGGGAAAGAGGAAGAAGGCAGACAATTCTTGGTGTGTGGAATTGAACAAACACAAAGATGCAAGGCTCAACAAAGCTTGCACTTGCATCGATTGAGCCGGGTGTTCGATTAGATGAAAATAGGCAATTCTAGGGCTGCATGCGGTCAAACTAGCCAAAACCCTATGCAGCAAAAAGGTAAGGAGGCAGCTTTGTGGGAACTTTATGTGTGAGAAGGAAGAGAGGAACAAGTGCAGTGAGGCGTATCGTATTTTGCTCGCTTGAAGGAGGAGGTCACCTGAGCAGCATCATGTGTGTTACTGTGCAAAGGAAAAGGGAAGAGAAGGGTTTTGTGTGAGCCGGTAAAGAAGGAGCCTTNAATAGTATTCCAGGTGAATGGTTTGAAAGCAATATGAAAAACTTATAAATCATTCATAAACTACAACATATAGGCCTAAGAAAATAAAATAACCAGTATACACTTACAGAAAGAAGCAGGAACTTCAAGGAAGCAACATCATGGGCTTCAAAGACAGCCCTACGCCACCATTCACTATAATTTAGCTTCTCCCATGGACCTGAAAGGAGGCTACGGACACGGTCCTCAATCGATAAAATATGGTTCATTGCAAAAACTATGTGGTCTTTCTTATTTTTTCCAGAGCCCACACATGTATGGTTAGAGGAATCTGCTTGGTTGAACTTAATGCCCTCTAAATGTTTCTCATTAACAACCTTGAGTAANATTTCTTTTAGGATGAGATTATTATAGTTATATGCACATTTAACTGATATAGGTGATATTCAAGGAAGTGAACTGAGAGAATGAGCTTTTACAACTGTCATTTAAGGAAAATGTGAGTAATTAATTTCTTATATGTATTAAATTTATAATTTATTTAATAAAAACTTTCATTATTGCTTTAGATACTTTTTTTATAATTATATGCATGTCATAAAGCAAGAGAATCATTGAATTGAATAAAATGAAATGATGTGAAATTGATGGTTCAAATGTTTAAAAAAATGTAATGTAAAGAAGATAAAATACAAAAGCTTATGTCAATCAGGATTACCCTAATATGGTACTAGCTATGGATGTGATGTACCAATGCACGATAAAGGAAATTGTAAATGTGTACCTTCGAGTGAAGATTATTTAAGATATCTATAGGTACAATTTTGGGAATACTTTTGGGAGTGAAGATAATCCTCATTTAACTCGTAAAAGGTTTAAAAATGATAAATACTTACATTGAAATGGGAATGAATAAATTTAAGGTGAAAGTTTACAATTTTATAAAATAATGAAATGCAAATTCTTTTGGTCATTCATACATAACATTAGCAAATAAATTTAATGCATATTAAAATTATAATTGCTCACGAAGTCAAACTTATTCTTGATTTAATAATTTTTTTCAAGAAAAAAAAACTATAGATTAATGTCTGGCAGGAAAGACTTAGTTTACAAGATAATGACTGCGGGTGATAGGTACCAGCTTATGATGTGATTATAGTTTATTTTTGCACTGTTTTCTTTAGAGTGGTGATTTACATTTATGTGCTGCTCTGAGAAGTTGTTTACAGACTATATTGTTGTTTCTGAATATTTTGATTTTTCTTATGTCGTGTTCCTTGTGAATTATTAGTGGTTATTTTATATATTGAAATTATTGCATGTGTGTAAAGTAAAATAATTGTTACTACCGTTCGACCACAGTTCCTGACTTCATTAATTCTAAGCTATAAAGTCAGGTCGTCACACCAACACTGTACGACTCTTTAATTAAAAATGTCTGTGCATCATAAGTTGTGGTGGAAAAAACAGTGAAGAATCTGAGCATTGTGCCATGGCCCAAGGAATTTGTGAAGGGATGGGGCTAAGGAAACTACTGATGGAACTTTACATGGAAAATCAATGCACTATTAAAATGTTCAATGATAGTCAATCATTTACTGGCATTTTAAAGAATTCGGTATATCATGATCGAAACAAACTTATAAAGATAGACAGGTAGGTCATCTAAAAGAAGCTCAATGGAAGGGTTGTGCAATTAAGCTATATCCCAACCTAGTATCAGATTGCTAACATTCTTACCAAGACTCTTCCTTGGCAAAACTTTAGTGATCTCAATTAGCAAATTTAAGATGTATGACATATATAAAACCCAACTTGAGGAAAAGTATTGATATTTATATAACCAAATGGGTCCACCCACAATTTAAGAAACCGTGGGTCTAGTTTACATTTGAGGTGGTGGTGAGAAATTATTCTCCCTTAACTATCCATCATTGTGTATTTATTTCTTTCAATTTTATCATGTTGATTTGAATTTATCTCCAAGTGTATGAGAGTTAATCCGAGTTGTATATTTATTTGTTATTTACATAATGAGAAGATTAGGGAATATTTCCTCTAGGAAAGCTCCTCCAAATTTCTACAAAAAACATTAAATCCCCTTACCCATAAGCCTTCAACCGGGGAATTGAGTAAAAATGATATTTTGGAATAAAGTTATATCAATTTGAATTGTTAAGATAGGAATTGATTTAAATAGAAGAATTAGATGTATTAGATTACACAGAAAATAAAGAAATTTCAGGATGTCCATCTTCAATTAGGCAATATTAATGATTTTTAATTCAGCAGACAAATTCTCTTTAATTTATTTACAAGTGCATTTAAACATGAAGTAGAATTATTGATGCAATGCATTAAAATTTCTCATGCTGTGGAATACAAGTTTACAACCTACTACTGATGTTAAATATGCTCATACATATATTTTAATGATAAAAAATCTCAATGAAATGTGTATACAAAAATTTTTGTTAATTGGTGGTATCTTTAAATGAAGACAACTAATATTTGTATATTGCTAATTATATATAAAATTGCTTAGCATATTTTAAAAAATAAATCATAAATTTATTTAATTATTTAATGATGCAAATATATTAGCAAATATATTTAATAATTGACCCAATCATTATGTTGCATCTATAGCTTATGATAATACAATTGAAAGCTCCAATACCAAACTAAATGAACGATGCTTTAGCATCTAAAAATTCTTAATATAACAACATAATATACTGCACAAAGTAAGGTGCATAAAATCTAACTTCATATTTTAAAGAGCATCAATTTAGTTAAATATTCATCTCTTTTAATTAAAATTATAAAGCACTCAAAATTCAAGCAAATGATAAATTAATAATCACCTAAAAGAAATTTCTTAACTTATGACAAAAGAAAAAATATCAAACAAGAAAATAATTTGCAATTAATAACTTAAAATCATATGAAATATGCCAAAATTTACTAATGAAGCTAGACTAATAACTAGAATTATTAGATAAGATCAAGAAAAGGAGATGAATTTAAAAAAAAAAAAAAANCAAACTAACTCAAAGAAAATATTATTGGAATTCTCCTATACACGACACAAGTACAGCCTTTATAATTACACAACTTCCCCTAATCATCCTAGTGCACATGTGAATTGCTGCAAATAAGGCCACAAACTAAAATAGTGGTCGAAGACAAGTAGGTCACAAGTATAGACAGGAAGCCTACCTAGGCTTAGTCCATATCACCACCCACAATAAGTACAGCTCAGCAAACATTATTAACACTGTAAAGAACTGCACATACACCCAAGCAATCTTATAAAATGGAACTGGGACATTTCTATAATGTTATTTAATAATACAACAAAAATAATTAAAAACTGTATCAACAGTAAGCAAACCTAACATCGTAATTTCATAGCATTGTCACTTGCTCATCAATTCCTCGATGCATAACCATAAGGCATGGAGGCACTGCTTATTACTCTTGAATTTTTTTGCCAAGCCCAACACCAAATTCTAGTAGAACAACACTTACAAACTGTACCATAGATAATAGGTATAAGAGGGAAGTAATTTAAGGCATTAATAAAAAATTGCTTGGTAAACCTCCAACATTCTAGCCCATTTAATCTACAAAACCAATTATTTTTCCTTCTAAAAGAAATAAGGACTTATTTCGATTATGTGAACTTTTTCCTTGAGAAAGAAATATATCAAATTTAAATTTATATAATATTTAAGGTTGGTACAAAAATTTTGTCTATATTGTCTATAAGCACAGATTTCAACAAAAACAAGTATTATGCATGCAGCATTCATATAAGAATATTCATTGCTTTTACAATGCAGATTTCCCTCAGGAAAGAGAATGTTAATTAATGTTAATGATGCAAGGCATCATCATCAATTCTGTGTATTCAAGCTATATGATATTTCATAGTCCTTATGTTAATGTGCTTTATATTAAAATTTTATATTTTGAGCTTATATGTCTATTCTTATATGATGTCCTAGGTAGGGATTTCATATTATTAAGTAAAGGTAATAGCTATGTTAATTGTGGTGAGTATGCAAATAATAATGATAGGTGAAATATTTAAATTTGAGATGTATATGTACTTTGGTATTTCGCTCTCATTCCTATACATAAAAAATATCTGGTAATGTAAGCACTTAGTTTTTCAATAAAATTTTCAGTTTTTGTTCACTTGTCTTTCGTGCTACCCTCACTCCCTTCCCCCCCAGCGAAGAATTATTTGAGTGCATATGTTCATAGCCCATTCAGAAAGACTTTTAAGAACCAAGTTCTCCACAATGACTGACTGTTCATGGAGGTCAACTTCAACATATCCCAGCGTCACCACCAGTTACCTTAGATTAATTGCAAGTTAGATCACTCGTAGTTTTCCAATTCTTTACAATTACAATTATGCTTTTAGTATAGTTAATATAACAATAACTTGAACCACTTCACTTGCATCACACTTTATTGTGTTTGTTTTAATAACAGTTGCATGTTTATCATTATTAGTTTATTAAAATTTTAAAATCATCGATGTAAGCAAACTCATATCAGAGTAAATTAAATTTTCCCTACATCAATTAAACTATGAATATGGAAATGATACAGTCAAAAAGCTCTACTCAAAAAATAGCAAGAACCTCACCATCATTAGCACGGAAGTGGGAGAACCTCAGTGACGATCGTGCTGGAGAATCCCGGATTCCGTGATTGCGTAGGATCACCGGACTTGTCACGATTGTGAGGAAGGGCTGAACAACATGTCCGCCTGTTTTCAGTTTCAACAATATTTTTTTGATAATTCTTTATTTATAATTAGGGCTATTTGTTCACTTGCTATTAGGGGACTATATAGGAGGTATTTTTACTGTTTTGAAAAATTAGCTTAAATTTATGCATTTTGAGAATTTTATACATAATCAGAGGAGGTGGTCGACCCAACCTAACTGAAAGATCCCTGACAGCAACCATGGGTTGCATTGCCCAAGGGACAATTGTATATCTGAGGTGAATATTTATCTAAGAGTACAAATTTAAGTCAACCTTGACTGACAGAAGTCTTTATATCAATCAAATGTATCATATGATTTACAACTCAAATGGTAGACAGTTATTGAGGAATAAACGGGTTGTGGTCGTGATCATAATATAGTAGTTTCATATGTCAATACCACCCGATTGAAAGACAATGGTAGTAATCTCTACTTTTTGTGGAGTCTTTGGGTCAAACCACGCAGACAGGAGACTTGGGTGTTCTTACTAGCATGAGATTGTTTTAAGTGCGAATATATTAATACACTTAATGTGACATTAGTTCTTTACAAGTTAAGATCAATCAAAAGTATCACCTCAGACAAACTATTGTGGAGGGTAAATGAGATTTTCTTTAAATTTTTTAACAGATTAATTTTAACTTGAGTGTTTAGATTTCTTACTTTGAAATTTTGATTTGAAAATGGTAACTCAAAAGTTAACCCTCCAGTTAATATTTTCAGTTAACACAATCATCATCGGGAATTTGGACATTCAAAGATATTTATGTTTTCAATTTATTTGAATTTTATCAATTTAAGATATTTAAATTTTTAGTCTTGTCAACTTTAATTTCGATGAGGATCAAAGTATGTGACTAAACTTGCACATTCTTATGCTTGTTATATGAACATTATTGAAAATATTAAACTCATCGACTCCAGCTTTTAAGAGGAGAAGAATCGTACAAGTTGAGTGGGGTTTAAAACCCTGCCTTATAAATAAGATGACCCAATTAAGAGTGTGAGTAGTTTAATTATCTTGAATTTAATTTTTTAAATATGATGACACCTTACTCATATATTATTCAAAAAAAACTTTTTACGCTTGTCATAACAAAGACCATTTAAGTAAACTTTCAACCTTAATCCGCAAAGTATTTTCAGGTCATTTAAATAAAAATATTAGTCAATTTGGTCGAGCAAGTGCAGATAAGTAATTTTGGGATTGTGCATACGATGCATTCTACATGAATGTTGTGAATGTTGACACACATATATGATGCATTTATTTATAGTTTTGTGTTTTTCAAAATAAAAATAAATATTTAACATGTCCATAAGATGCATTACACCCCCTTCTAAAATACTTGAATGTTTTAAAGGTGTCTCCGAATTAGATAAAATACCTTAAACCATGAATACAATTCTTAAAATTTCTAAACTAAATCGATATTACACATATATACTTCAAGAAAACTTCAGATGATTGCAGTGTACTTGTGCAAATCTAAAAGCGTTGCATCTAAGTGGAGTGCCATTTTAAGAACATGAAATATAATCAGAACATTGAAATTAGATGTGCTCGTTTTATGTAATGAAGCGCACATTTTTTTTAAAAAAAAAAAAGATAAGACTTATGTTCGCTAGCAGATATATTACGAATTTGGTAGCGAGTTATCAGAGATTTAAAAGCCCTAGATTTGAATTATTTTTCAAGCCTAAGATCCTAAGTCTAAATTATTATTCCAATTTTAAAGTCAAAATTTGAATTTTAAAAAGTTAATTTTAAATTCTTTTTCAAGCTTCAAAGCCTAAATTTGAATATAAAAAGCTAAAAATTAAATTATTTTTCAAGAATAAAAGCATAGATTTGAATTTTAAAAACCCAAATTAGAATTATTTTTCAAGTTCACAGGATCCACATTTTTAATCATTTTGTAAGTTCAAACTGTCCAAATATTTTAGTTATTAGCAAATCCAAGTAGCCCAAAATTTTTAAACCTCCCGGCATCCACACCCCAATAAGGGGCATTCGAGAGATTGTCAAGACGCCCAATTTTCTTAAAAGACTCACTAATCATAGTCGTTAGATACTACAGTCGAAAGACAAAAGGTTTTTTTAACCCAAAGGTCTAAGGCACTCACCGGACCTTCAATTTACTTGCAAAAAGTCAAGCATAAGCATGCATTTCCCGAATAGGTACTTAACTTTCCTTGAACGATACTTAATTCTCTAACAAATACTCGAGTTTCCCAGGACGAGTACTTAAATTCCTTGCAATTTTATAAGAAAAAAATTCCCCGAACGAATACTCAATTTTCCCCGAACGCTACTTAATTTCCTCGATAGGTACTCAAATTTCTTCACATAGGTAAAATTTCCCTCGCCCCTTTTTATACTTTTTAAGTGAAACAACGGTATTGATAATGGCGATCGACGGTGACAATGGTGATGGAACATCAAAATGAAAATACAACACTTTTCTAATTATTTTTTAAATATATGCCCTGAATAATAAAATGGGGAAGAATGGGTTTTGGGTTGGGTCAAGCAAAATAGTGAAGAGGTGCAGTTTCTGTGGTTGTTCGAATCCGAGCAAACAATGAAAGGGGAAGTGCTTATGTTGAAACAAAAAGACATTGTTTTCGGTTAAGGCAAGTGGAAATGGAGCGACATAATAGATATATGTGGCTTTCGAAGGTATTTGTATAGTGTGCTCCCGTTGTGTGATGCAAAGCCGAGGAAGGACAAGCAGGATGAGCGAAACAGGGAAGAAGGGTTTCTTTCTAGAGTAAGGGGCTTCAATTGTATGCCATCAAAATGAGGTAGAGATGTGGATGAAAGGGCGAACTGAGATCTGGAATTCCAGAGGCCTTCACGTGTCGCAATCCCGTTATTTCCTTTCTAGCTAAGGGATGTAGTCTTCTGCGACTTCCAAGTCACACAAACATGGGGTTAGATAACAAGAAGGTTGTGATTGAAAGGAGCAGAGCTTTGACTCCTTTGTGTGTTATAAGGAAGAACATGAAGTTTCAAAGGTCTTTGTATGTTGTGATCTCGTCGTTGCTTTTTCGCTGGCCCTAGTCACAGCCATATCGCTCAAACAAGGAAAGCAAGGACATTGAATGCGTGTAAATCATTTTAGGGCTTGCAAACGTGGAGAGAAAGACGAGGGCTTAACAGGGGTTTTCGTCCAAGAATTCTGTCGTGTTGGTTTTAGGAGCAGTCACGAATAGGTTCGAATAAGAAGCCATAATGAAGAGGAGTGTGGTAGTAGTTATCGACATCCTAAGGAGGGGCAGTCATTAGTATTTTACTTTATTTCAATTTCTTTTATTTAATTTTTACGGCCAATAGGGATGATGTATCCTCAGAAACAGGCGATGGACCTCCTCATCATCTATACTTATCCGTTTCTGGCTATATCCTCTATCTTCAGCCGAGACACCTGTCGAAAGCTGCTTATGTCCTTCCAAACACTATAGAACTTGTGCATTAACATTCCCTTGCTATTTTACAGTCATCTCCTTGCTACCACTTCCTAAACACCTTAAAGGAGCTCTATCATGGTGTTATTTGGTATCACAGCCCAACAAAACCTAAATGTATAGGAATTTGTATTCCTTGCTCAAACCAAAAAAAAAAAAAAACAAATCCATACAAACTAACCTAGTAGCACACCACCCAAAAAAAAAAACCCCACTATATTCTAACACATTCCTACAGCAATTTCGAGCCGTAAACCTAAATGTTTAAAAGCCAATTTTCCTACCTCAACCAAAATCCACTCTAAAAACTACAACTAAATTTTATGCCCTCATCCAACTATTGATCAACAACCCTATGCATTTTTAAACCCTAGTAGGGAGAAAAGAACACAGTACCGCCTAATAGAAACATTCATAGAGGTGTCCAAAAACATACTATAAGAGATATGCAGTTAGTAATCTTCCAACTGCAACAACAACTCATCTTATTAAAGAGAAGGCAATAGAGATGTCACCCATAAACACAACAATGATTTATCATATCAAGAAAAGGAAATGAATCTCTTCCATCGAAAAATTTTCAATGATGAAAAATCAATACTGAGACAAATTGGCATAAAATATCGAAGAAGTTAGGAATTTTGAGTGAAGTTTGACTATAGGATGATCGAATGGATCCAAAAAAATTCATCGAGTGCCTCCGGATATTAGAACTGGTATTTGAGTACAACGACATTTCACCTTACAAAAAAGTCAAGTTAGCCGCTATTAAGTTAAGGAAGAATTCTTCTATATAATGGGAGAACTTGAAAAGTCTACAACATGATGAAGGAAAAGGTAAAATCACCATATGGGCTAAGATAAAAAGAGAGATGCAATGCAAATACTTTCCTTTACATTACCAATAAGATATGTTTATAAAACTTCATAACCTGTTCTAGAGAGATTCTTTTTGAAGAAATACACAGTTGAATTTGATTATGCTGAAATTTGTGTTGGTGGAACAAAACTAGCACAACCTACCCAGAGATTCTTCTGTGGAGAAGTACACAGTTGAATTTAATTATGCTGAAATATGAGTAGGTGGAATAAGAGGAGCAAACATTAGCAAGTTATTTTAGAGGATTGGATTCAGTAATCAGTACTGACGTGCAGCAATAACCATAGTAATCCCTACTTAATGTACATACCCTAACCTTAAAGGTAGAGAAATAACATCATCAGATGACAAATATACCTTACAGGCAGAGCTCAACCCAGTATCAAGCAACAACAGAACACCCATAGGAACACCCAAGCTAAACCCTCTCGTGAAAAAACTAATTCATAGTGGAGAAAATGTGAAAACCACCCAAACTCCCAAATCCATCACGGACAAAAAATGCTTCAAAACGCCATAGTTTTGGACCCAATAAGAAGAGTAATATCTTTCATTGAGCAGTAGAAAACATAAATAGTGATACAGGAGATGCTGGAGAATATGAGGAAATAAATGAGTAAAGAAAAGCTAGTAGTTCGTCGAGTCCATGAGATTGAGCCTTATTGACCTCATTTTTGTGAGGTCTTCTCTTCTCCTACTTAGAGCCTAGGATCTAGTTCTAGGAGTTCCTATTGACCATCTTAGAAAACTAGAATTGAGACTCACCCTGCTAGAAATTCTAGCCAATTCTTTTTTTCCTTTGATGTCTAGCATCTTTGGCACAAGACCATCGTCTTATGAACGAGCGGTTATGGGCTGTTTTGCGAAGGTTCAAGGGAAATGTTCCAAATAGAACTTCAAGCCTTAGGAAGACATCGTCACGACTCTTTTTCGTCACATACACACATCAAAGGCACAAAGTTCACAGAATTGCACGAAATCGGACTTCAATTAAGCCCAAAGGACGGGCGAAAATGCGAACTTCTCCGGATGACCTCCGACGACAAATTGGACTGCGCCAACGCGTCCGGGATACCCATTTTGGTAGGAAAGGACACCCATATTACCATATTTTCGACACGAGGAAATTGGCACGCAAATCGATGAATTCGTCAAAACGACTTCTGGTGGCGAAACGGATCGCGTCAATCCGTCCGGAGCGTCAAAATTACCTAAAAGGAACATCCATTTCATTGTATTGTGACGCACGGATAAAAATGGTACTATTCAAATTTTATTTTAAGAAATATCAAATATTTTATATATTTATTATTTATAATATCAGGGTTTATAACCCTAAGTCATTTTTTTCTACTTTTACCCCTGCACGACATTCCTTTGCCTCAACCGAGAGCCGCTTGGGAGGAGTCCTAAGCTTTCGCACGCGCCTCTTCTCCCGCGATCGGCCGCAGTCGAGCTCGACGATCGAACTCCTGGCCGCTGAAATCGTCTTCCTCTTCCCTCACACGCGGCATTCCGCTGTCGATTCAGCACGCGACTCGTCTCCTCGAGTTCCTCTC
The DNA here is from genome assembly GCA_002079205.1 of Phalaenopsis hybrid cultivar. Taxonomy (NCBI): domain Eukaryota; kingdom Viridiplantae; phylum Streptophyta; class Magnoliopsida; order Asparagales; family Orchidaceae; genus Phalaenopsis; species Phalaenopsis hybrid cultivar. Next base: position 243,273 of record JXCR01094493.1, read on the forward strand.
GACCTAACAACCCTCCAACGGTGGAACTCCACTTGGCCGACCCTTCCTCTGCCCTAGGCCGCATTTCCTCCGCTCTAAATGCATTTCTTCTCTTCCTTTACCTAATTCGGCTACCAGGGAGGTTGGTAGGTGGCTTCTCCTTTCTCCTTTCTTTGATATAGAACCCCAGTTGGGGGAAGGTTTAGAGGCGGGCCGAAATTCTGAGAGTGGGGAGGTGCTGCCAAAATCTTCTCTAATTTCAATCTTACTTGTTATTTTCATCCTCTGCGGCCTGAGGGTTGTTGAAAATTTTGAGAGAGAAAATAGAGAGTTTTTGAGAAAGGGGAGATTTTAGAGAGATTTGGTATTTTTCTGCCCCCTATTCTTCGTTGTTAAGAGAGTTACCTCTTTCTGTTGGGGAGGAGATCTTCTTCCCCTATGCTGTTCGAGGGTTTTGAGGCTTGGATTTGTCGAACCGTGAGCTGGAAATCGTGAGGAGTATTTGTAGACTGTTGTTGGAGTGGTTTTCTCAAATCTACTTTATTCTTCTTTGCTTTAGGTTTGCATAAAGAAAAGGTATTCTCCTCCTATCCTCTTTGTTACACTATTTCGGATGGCATGGAACATGGAAGCATGAATTAGTTTATTTTGAAATGATATATGTTAGATTATGTGAAAAGAAAGCATGTTTGGGGCTCATTCTATGCTTCTCTTGCTATCCCTCTTTGCTAAAATACATGCTGGAAATTGCATTTTACTTAGCTTATTTGGTGTATTCGGTTTGGTTCCTTTTGATATCACGTCTTGGCTGAGTTCTTTGCTGCTTTAGCCATTTGATGGGCCCGGTTTTGTTCCTATATTGGAAATCATATTTTTTATGAATTGGAAACTATTTTTTCGGGCTCACATTCTGCTTCTTTTGCTGCCCCTTATTGAAATACATGCTGGATATCATTTTTAAATGCTAGAAATTATGTTTGGGGGCTCATATCTCACTTTCTCTTGCTACCCCTTATTGAAATACATGCTGGATATCATTTTTAAATGCTAGAAATTATGTTTGGGGGCTCATTTTTCACTCCTCTTGCTGCCCCTTGATGGAATACATGCTGGATATTATTTTTAAATGCTAGAAATTATGTTGGGGGCTCATTTCTCACTCCTCTTGCTGGCCCTTGATGAAATACATGCTGGATATCGTTTTTTTTAAATGCTAGAAATTATATTTGAGGGCTCATTTCTCACTTCTCTTGCTGCCCCTTGTTGAAATGTATGTTGGATTTGAGTCTTGGTTTTGGGTTGATGCCTTAGCCGTGAGCTTCATATTCATTGAGCTAGATTTGATTCTTGGTTTTGGGTTGTTGCCTTGCCCGTGGGCTCTTTTCCCCCCCTTTTTGTCTTACCCGTGAGCTTTTGATTAAAATTGAAATTGAAGGGCTTTGATAATGGTATGATTTTTAGAAGTACAGAAGGATACTCCCTATGGATTGTTCTCCTATATTTTATAAAATGTAGAAAGCTCTTGAAGTTTCATTTTGAGTTTGATATAAATTGAAGTCATATTGGGTTTGGAAATCCATAAAAGCGTCACTTGGAAAGGATATCCTTCTCGGGATTGATCCGATCATTTTTTTTTTAACAAATTTAAATGTTTTAGACCGAAACATTCATGAGTTTTATTGATTTAATTTGGTTTTAGAAATGGATCGGTCTCATTTTCGTTTATTTTATTTTATTTTATTTTATTTATTTATTTTTTTTAACGGTCAAGTTAAAAATAAGAATTTCCGATTTAATTAAATTCATAAATGATTTATAATCTTAAGGAAAATAGGAGGGAAAGAGAAGATGAGAGAATTGAAATTGAAATTTGAATTTTTGGGATGATACAATCTAAAGAGGAGATAGGGTAGCGAACAATCCACCTTTTCTTTTACATAAGGAAAAATGAATTGCAAATTGGAAGACTAGCTGGAATTGGAAGAAATGAGAATTTAGATAACGATTGAGAAATTAATGAACTTACACTTAGATCCCTTAAGCTTTGAATTTATTTAAAATCCAATTCTTTTAACTAGGGTTGAAGCACAACTCACAACTCTTTACCAAAACTATGAGTTTACCCCTAGGTTTTAGGAGTCCTGATAGCGAGTTAAGTTGGATCTGTAGATGTTTGAGGGTTAGTGGAAAGGCACTTAATTGAGATTAGACATCTTAGAACACTTCAAGTTTAAACTAAAGTACAGGTATCCTAGATCTTAGGAGCACAACTTGATAGATAGTTTATCATCCTAATTTTCAAATGACCCTAAGAAATCCAAACATCTAACCTCAGATTAGAAGATAAGTAGGACACTAGGCATGAGGGTGCACTAGATTGTGACTCGTGACTGATTTAATTAAATCAAATAATGAAATTCTTACCTTAATTTGACCAAAACTGAAACCCAATTTGAGTTTGCTCTATATTCAAATCCTCCTAGCAATTGGGAACATTCCAATATCACATATAAACTTCATATTTTTGGTCCTTTATATGTGGTATGGTATTTCATTCTATTTCTCTACGATTTACCTGTTTCTATTAAGTCTTTTCAAGTTATACTTTGCTCTTTTACACGGCGCATAATAGTTAAACTTAAAGGAGCAATGAACCTATTAGGTGTACAGGTTTAATTTACATTACAGCATTTTATTTTAAAAGCATGTTATATTGTTTTCATAGTCTGTTATATTGTTTCCCTAGCACGTTATGTTCTTCTTTCAGCATGTTATATTGTCTGTTCTCTTTATTATACAGTACATTGTTATTGTTATTTCATACTGCATCCTTAGTTATTTTGATATGTTATGTCTTAGTTTAGAATAACGTAGTGGTTAAGAGCATGTTCAAAACTAAAATTAAACCAAGAGGTGTTACTACGAGAGGCTCGGAGCAAACATCGTGGGCAGCGCGGCAAGGGATAACTTCAAGATGAATCTGCAGCAGCAAAACACATTCACATCACCTAACACTTTCTTTAGTTTAAATAACCCATAGGATCATTTCTTTGGGCTTTTTGCACAACTCTGTTGTGTAATTATAAGTCCTAACGCATTAGGATTCCGAGGTTACCGTTCGGTACGGTGTAAATCCTCCTATCTTTTAGGCTATTTGCACAGTCTGACGTTGTGCAAACATAAGTCCTAAGTCTTAAATAATTTGCAAGATTTAAATATCAAATAACCATCACTTCAAAGACATAAAGCCGAATATTAGGATAGTTGGGACATCACTAGGGTTTTCTCTAGATCTGTGATATCCCCTACTTTTCTTCTATTTGGATTCCTTAAATAATTGTTCACATTTTGAACCATTCCCATTTGATTTTCCTATGTCTAATCGTGAAAACCTAAACTTTGAAATCTTGAAAACAAAATCACCTGATCTTAATCGAGAGTTTTCTTAAGTGACTCAGTTATTTAAGATATAATTAACTATAGGGGCTTACCTCTATAGGGAACCAGGAACCCAGATAAAATAAACCCTATCGAATTTTCATGTTAGATAGGGAAACTTGTTGGTCTTTTTATAAAAATATTTTGCAAACCAAACGGATGTCACAAATTGTTTAGTCTAGATAATTAAATCCCTATTACAAGTAATATATTTATTCTTCGGGATAAATGTATTGCTTGTAGTATTGTATTAAATCATCTAAACTATTTAAAAATGTGAGACTCGTTTGGTCTCACTTATTTTAAAAATTAAAATGCTACTTCTTTAAAAAAGTTATATTTATATTTAAATTATTTTCANCTACTTCTTTAAAAAAGTTATATTTATATTTAAATTATTTTCAAAATCACAAAATCATCACCTTTTCAAACTACGAATGTTAAGTTGAACAATAAAACGGTTGACAGGCCTATGTGAGAGCAATAGTGGCTTTATCACAACATATTTTGCATTCATTGCACTGTAAAGAAAAAGGTGTACAACCACAATATAGATGGAGGCTGTTCTAAAAATGTAACATCTAGGCAGATGGTGGATAAATTAAGTCTCACAACTCAAAAGCAATATCATCTATATTCTCTGACTTGATTGAAAAAATTAAGATCAGCATTGACAAAATGTCTTATTGAGTTTTCTATTGGAAATAAACTCCAAGCGCAAATGTAGAGTGACGTAAAACCTATGGATGTTCATTATATTCTATTAAATCATCCTTAATAGTACAACCATTGCATACATCACGATGGCTACAGGAATACATTATTAGACCCAAGATGGGAAACTAATTGTACATTTCTTGGAAAGAATTTGAGGTAATGGGCATTCGTACATTGTTTGAAGATGTTGTGACACAATCGAGCTATCTTTTTCCAAGTCTTGAGAGGAGCATCAGCAAGCCTAGCTTGATTTTGTCAAAGAAGGCAATGAGTTCAAGGAGTCAATACCAAATACATAGTAGCCCCTGCTAAAAGATTTTCAAGATTTTTGGGATTTACAGCCGATCTCGTAGGTTACCATTGTTGAAGGAGATCCAGCATATCATCACTTCATAAAGAGAAGAAAATTTTGAGCTATTTCTGAAATACTATAGGGAGTGAGTTGGGTATTAAGCTACCATTCAATTCATCAGTATATTCTCAAACAAAGGGCCTTATAGAAGAGGGGAATAGCTTATTCTGTAAGATAAAATGCTCGAATATGCAATCAAAGGCCTTTCAGAGAAAAAGAAAAAACATCTCCTAGCTGAGGAGAATGACTCTCCCCCGATCACACGTGCGGGAGAATCTCTGATTGCACAATTCCACGAGATGGCAGGAAGTCCCGCGATTGTGAGAGAGGATCGAACAATCAAGTGTCTACCCGGTTACAAATTCAATACTTTTTTCTTCATGATTTTTCTTCGTATTTAATTATTTTTAATTAGGGATATTTGTTGTTAAAAAGCTATATATGACATATTTTTGTTGTTTTGAGATATTAGCTTGATTTTATGTATTTTGAGAGTTTATTCTCTGATTTTCTACTCTCTAAAGTATTGTATCCTCCAATTGCAAGTGGTGTATCGTTAGCTTACCAAAAAACATGTAGTGGATCCTCATCGCCATCCGTACCTCAACGTTCGTGGTTCTATAGTTGTTTTTCAGTCAGGACAGCCGCCAAACCCCGCTTATCTCCTTCGAAATGTTGTTGAACTTGCATATTATCATTTCCTTCCACTTTCACAACCATCTCACCGCTAGATCCACTTTTTAAACAACTTCTAGAAGCCCAAGAATGATGTCATTTGCTATCCATTTTTAGACAAAAGGAAGAATAGCATAGTAAAACAAATTCAACATTTTAATGGAAACAGCTAATCAGTTCTAAATTGTTGACAATCCACAGATTTCAACAGCAAAAATTGAACAATGCAGGATCTTATAGAAAAATTAATAGATTTAACAAAAGCTTACAACATGCATATGTGAAGTTATCTTCGGATTAAAAGGATCACAAAAAAGTCGAAGTACACACCATCACAATTGCAGCAGCTCACAGCCTCCCTAAAAAATACGAAAAAAAAAAAAGGTGAAATTAGCTAAGAAAATTCTTAATCAAAAGAAAACCACTTGCAAGATATATACAAATTCATTGAATGCATCAAGAAATATCAACAATCTAAGATCAATCTCATAATCATGATCATGGATTATTAACATGCCGGGAAGGTAAAAAAGGTAGCCATAAAAACCACTTGGCTTTGCTAAATGAGCATGGCCAACAACAATATGCTTAAAGGATTTATTTCATCTCATCTCCGCAGAGATGACAAAAGGTAATCTACCTATCACCAAGATGTTAAGGAATTCATAGCAAATATCTAAATCCATACTAACTGATTTAATAGAATAAAAATTTAGCAGCTGGAATCTGCAATCACTCACAACAGTGGAAACATAAGCTTGTGAAGGCTTTCAAACAATTGAACACTGAAGATCATGGAATTAAATCAAAGATGTGGAATCCATTTCATGTTTCTCTTGTCAGAATCCAGCCACTCGTATGAATCAAGTCTAATAGAAAACTTGAGTAGCCTAAAAAATCAATGAATGTTGAGCACGAAGGGATGGAGCTCGTAGTAATGGAAATGACTTTGAAGGTATGTCGTAGAATTCATATATTCGTATGACTTAAATCTTACAGAACATGCTCGTAGGCTCATAGCCTACCCAAATCAATGAAAGTTGAGCACAAATAGATGGGGCTGGTAGATGAGGGATGTAGTAATGTATCATTTTCTATGGACATAAAGTTTAACAACTCACGTAAATTGAAAAAAAGATAGCAAGATTCATAAGTTTAGATTTAGTAGTTTCATGACTTCAAAAAATCAATGGAAGGTACTGAACGAAGTCTTTTGCATCAAAAAAATTAGGATTAATTTAAGTTGAACAGTCATGCTTTAGAAAATTAGTCCAAGCCATGCTACCAATGCAACGCCTTAAATCATACCTGACTAGAACATCCTTGTTGCAGTGACCACAGCAATGCTTTTCCGAGTCCCTCAACCTTGAAAATAGGTAGGAAAGTCCTTTAGAATTTTTGATTTTCTTCATTGTAAAGATGCTTTTATTTTCACACAAGTGTCCAGAATCTTTTTTCTTGGATAAGCGAGATAACTTCTTCTCCTCAAA
>JXCR01094500.1:0-13191 GCA_002079205.1 Phalaenopsis hybrid cultivar
AACAATTTAAAGATTTAATTAAGTCATAATAAAAAGTTTAGGCATGTTAGATTTGTGCTAGAGAATTAGAGGCCGTAGAATAATACGTTTTCATTTTAGTATATTACGAAATCTGTCACACACTCAGATAATGAATGTAACAAGTTGAGGCATGATAAGTTTTCAAGTGAAAAATCCGAAAAGTAAAAAAACCAAGAGTCAATCTTGGTGGTTTGATGGATACAGATGCAAACCTTCGTCTCAAAGCAGAAAAATGTTTGAGTCAATTTTGGTGTCATTGCATTCGTCTCGTCAAGCTAGGCATTTTGATTGAAAGTATGTTGAAATTAAAGTTCGGATGATTTTTAATGTGAGTTTGAGTATTTCTAGTTAAAATTTTGTCTTGAAATTTAAGTCACGTGTTGAGATTCATGTTGGATGAAGAAAATTTATTTATGAAATCAATATTAATAATAATGTCTTTATAGTAGAATTTTGCAAAATTGGCAGTTTTTAGGGAGGGAAAAGACCAGAAGGAATCTTGCAGCTTGCAGAAGCAGGGTGAGGGGTTGCCGGCTTAGCTCCTGCTCTGCCTTCTGAATCTTGTCAGCCAACAGATTCCCTAATTTTGAAACTTAATGATTGTTTAGTTGTTTTATTTTATAATATATATTATATTTATTACTTGATACACCTCTTTCCTGACTTAATATCAATAATAATAAGAGATATTTGCATAAATACTACATAATCCTTATATATCAAATATCTAACGCCTAAACTTTCATATTTACATGCATAACACTCTAATCTTTAATATCACATCAAACTCGTTACTTTTATTTACTTTTTAAAAATAAAATATACATTTTAATTTACAAGTTAATTACAGTAGTGTTATGAATCTAGATATAAAAGTGTAGGAATTAGACATCNTATAATAATAAGAGATATTTGCATAAATACTACATAATTCTTATATATCAAATATCTAACGCCTAATCTTTCATATTTACATGCATAACACTCTAATCTTTGATATCACATCAAACTCATTATTTTTATTTACTTTTTAAAAATTAAAAATACATTTTAATTTACAAGTTAATTACAGTAGTGTTATGAATCTAGATATAAAAGTGTAGGAATTAGACATCTAATCACATAAGAATTGTGTGGTATGTATGTAAATTTCCCTCTTAATAAATAGATTCATAAGAAAATTAGAGCAATCTATGAATTATTAAGCATTACTTTATTTAATTATTTTTCATGAAAATACTTATTTATTATATATGTAATTTAATAACATATTGATCAAACATTCATTTAATAATATCTTTATTTTGACATTCAGTTATAAGTTTATGCAAGTGAAATTGTTCAAAGGATTTGTTGAACTCGACCAAGCTCAAATTAGCGCGCTAACTAAAATTAGCCCATCTAGCTTCTGTTAGCCCACTAATCCAGTCCGGCGTGGGTGGCCATATCTCGCGACCTGACCAACTCTGTTCGGACCGCCAAGCCTAGTCAGCCCGGCTAGCTCAATTTGGCTCGGGCAGCTCCGCTCGGCCCGCCAGCCCAATCAGCTCATCTAACTCCGTTCGGCCCCGCAACTCCATTTCACCCAACAAACTCCAGTTGTAACAATAGGCCAACTCCAGTATGTTGTGAAAAACGACGACAATTAAGCGAAAAATAGAACGAATAAAATTGCACGCAAAAAAACACCAGAGCAACACAAAGATTTACGTGGTTCGGTAAATTTGTCTACTTTCATGAAGCTGCAGAGGATTTGTTTCTTCGAGAAATTACATCGTCGAGTGCGTCGAAGTTTACAAGAAAAATCTCTATTTTCTTCTCTCCTTTCCTCTCTTTCTCTCTTTCTCTTAGCTCTCAAGATGACTTGGTTTGATCTTATTTGACTTAGCTCTCCTTTAAACCAGAAGAGACTATTTATAGAAATCATGTGAGCGGTAGGTGGGAGATAGGTGAGCGGTAGGTGGGATGAGGTAGGTGAGCGATAGGTGGGTGTGGTAGGTGAGCGGTAGGTGAGATACTTAATTAAAAAGCTAATTAAATTTGGTGGACCAAGTCTCNGAAATGGAACGAGTAAAATTGCACGCAGAAAAACACCAGAGTGACACACAGATTTATGTGGTTCGACAAATTTGCCTACGTTCACGGAGCTGCAGAGGATTTATTTCTTCGAGGAATTATACCGTCGAGTGCCTCGACGTTTACAAGTAAAATTTCTATTTTATTCTCTCTCTCCCTCTCTTTATCTCTTTCTCTTAGCTCTCAAGATGACTTGGCTTGGTCTTGTTTGACTTAGCTCTCCTTTAAACCAAAAGAGACTATTTATAAAAACCATGAGAGCTGTATGTGAGAGATAGTTGAGCTGTAGGTGGGAGATAGGTGAGCGGTGGGTGGGATGAGGTAGGTGAGTGATAGGTGGGTGTGGTAGGTGAGCGGTAGGTGAGATACTTAATTAAGAAGCTAATTAAATTTGGCGGACCAAATCTCCACATTGCCCAACACAGTAGGTCATTTTCAGTCCATTGAACACAACATCGAGAATAATTGTTATTTTATAAGAAAATTTGCCCCATAAATAAAGAATCACTATTTATAACTGAGGGGGTGAAATCTAACATGAAGATACTATTCACAACTCCTCATTAATCTCTTTCTCTCACTTTTTCTCTGTTTTACACTCAATTCATTGGGTGTGATTCGCGGAGAATCTCGGATTTAACATCCTAAAATGTATTGTAAAAGTGAATTAAGGCAGGCATAAGAAGAGGAACAACACCAAAGTAGGAAGAATCGGGCAATATATGAAATTCAAACTCATCCAATGGAGTAAATAAGAGAGTTTAGATGGGGCTGGCAGCAAAAACCCAATCACTGCTGATTTCAAAAGTACAAATTTGAATTCAAAACGGGCAGCAAATCTGAGAAGGGCGGCAGTGAATATAACGACGAGAACCCAAACAAAAAGACAAATTGAAGAACTACCCTCCAACTTTTTACTTATCTGCCCTGAGGATGAATAATTCAATTGACTCCGTCTTCTTCGCCAAATGCGAAAATGTTTCTAACAGAGAACCGCGTCGACATTGACGTTTCCTCGACGACGACCGGGACCCACTAACCACGATCACCAATAGGGACAGAGCCCACACTACAGCACTAGATAGGCCCGACTCACTGACTCCGTACACGTGGCGCTATTTTAAATATATATTTTTTAATTACTATAAGAAGAACTCTTTGCTTATTCGTTTAATGGCTTGAATTTTTTTTATTAGGCTATGAATTAAACAACTTAGGGACGGAGTCAGACCCAAATGATTGGTTTAGCCCCTGCTTCATGCATTGATAAAATGGCGTGTATGTAAGAATTGAAATTTAGGTGTTANATTTTAATTATTAGAAGAAGAACTCTTTGCTAATTCGTTTAATGGCTTGAATTTTTTTTATTAGGCTATGAATTAAACAACTTAGGGACGGAGGCAGACCCAAATGATTGGTTTAGCCCCTGCTTTAGCGACTCATAATGATTGGTTTAGCCCCTGCTTCATGCATTGATAAAATGGCGTGTATGTAAGAATTGAAATTTAAGTGTTAGATATGTAAATAGATAACAATAAAGTGGTAAATATGAGTAAGTATCATAAGTTTATATTTTAAATTATAACCATTATGAGTAATTTATTCTACTTAAAAAAAAAGTAAATAATTAAAAGAATAAATCATAAAGCAATTACCACTTTACCATGTATGAGCGAGAACAAGCTCCCATTCGGAAAGTAATCATAGACCAGCAGCCGCTCCTCCCTCGCCTGGAAGTAAGCCCGAAGAGCAACCAGATTCGGGNCTTTAAATTATAACCATTATGAGTAACTTATTCTACTTAAAAAAAGTAAATAATTAAAAGAATAAATCATAAAGCAATTACCAATTTACCATGTATGAGCGAGAACAAGCTCCCATTGGGAAAGTAATCATAGACCAGCAGCCGCTCCTCCCTCGCCTGGAAGTAAGCCCGAAGAGCAACCAGATTCGGGTGCCGCAACCGCCCGAGATCCTCCATCCGACGCCGGAAATCCTCCGGCGACACCGGGCCTGTTTCCGTCAACCTCTTCACTGTCACAATGAAACCAGATTCCATCACAGCCTTATACGTGCTCCCAACAGTCCCCCTCCCCAATGTCTCCGCCGAAGCCTTGAGCAAATCTTCCAATGTATATAATCCATTCACCCCGCCTACAAAAATAAGTTTCCCTAACCCTTCGCCCTCCCATGAAAATCCAGCCTTTCCTCCGCCGCCGCCGCCGCCAGCTGCGGCTGTGGAGGGGGCAACGTCAATGGCTTTGCTTTTTCCAGCATTCCTCTTTTTCAAAAATGTCATAAAAAGTACCAGCACCAAGCAAATTAGCAGAAGCAGGAAACCGGCGACCGAACCGGCGATGATAGCTGCAAGCTTCTTCGTGTTGCGGCTGTGGGAGGAGGAAAAGGGAGGTTTTTTGGCAGGGGGAGGGGGAAAGTTTTGACTTTTAGGACATGGACGCCTGATTTGTGCACCGCAGAGGTCGTGGTTGTTCAGGAAAGAGGATTCATTAAAGTGAGAGAAGGCACGAGTCGCCGGTATTTCACCTGAGAAGTTGTTGTCGGAAAGGTTGAGAAAGCGTAGAGTGGGTTGGTTTAGTGCTGGGATTGTTCCCGTGAGGCGGTTGCTTTGTAGCTGAAGGGAGTAGAGGTGAGCAAGTCTGACAAAAGAACTGGGGATGTTGCCGGAGAGGNAGAAAGGTTGAGAAAGCGTAGAGTGGGTTGGTTTAGTGCTGGGATTGTTCCCGTGAGTCGGTTGCTTTGTAGCTGAAGGGAGTAGAGGTGAGCAAGTCTGACAAAAGAACTGGGGATGTTGCCGGAGAGGCGATTATTGGACAGAACGATGGTTTTGAGGTGGTGGATGGAGGCGAGAGAAGCCGGGATTTGCCCGGAAAAATGGTTGTCGTTGAGGTAAAGAGACTTGAGATTGGGCAGCACGGATAGGTTAGGGATTTCGCCTGAAATCGAGTTGGATTTGAAGCTGAGGACGCGAAGTTGGTCCAGAGGGGACAGAGATTCCGCCGCCAGGGTTCCGGTGAGGTTGAGAAATTCGAGGACGAGCTTTATGACTCTGCCGGAGGGGGAGCATTGCTTAACTCCGGGCCACCGCGTGCAGAGCTCGTTGCCGGATTCCTTTCGCCATGGAAGGCGGTCGAAGGCGTCAAGCGCAGTTTTGAGAGAAAGCAGAGCTTCCACATCGCCGGAGAGAGTAGAATGGGGAAATGTGAGAAACAGAACAAAACAGATGAAAGATGGTAGCTTGGATCCCATATCTTNCGGCCACCGCGTGCAGAGCTCGTTGCCGGATTCCTTTCGCCATGGAAGGCGGTCGAAGGCGTCCAGCGCAGTTTTGAGAGAAAGCAGAGCTTCCACATCGCCGCAGAGAGTAGAATGGGGAAATGTGAGAAACAGAACAAAACAGATGAAAGATGGTAGCTTGGATCCCATATCTTCTTCCTCGCGACTAACACTTCCAAAACCCTAGATCCATTGAAGCGGGAGCACAATGGCACCACGTTGCAGAGCAGAAGTGCAGTGCTCCCCTGTATCTTAACCTAATAAACAAAAAGTAATAATGGACTGTGGCCGTTTTACCGAAGTCCAAATTAATAATGGCGTTGCTTTTTTTCTTTGTTGACGTTTCTCGGATCGGGCGGATCTCCGTTTCCACATCAATGCGAAGAATCAAAATTCTNGATGGCACCACGTTGCAGAGCAGAAGTGCAGTGCTCCCCTGTATCTTAACCTAATAAACAAAAGGTAATAATGGACTGTGGCCGTTTTACCGCAGTCCAAATTAATAATGGCGTTGCTTTTTTCTTTGTTGACGTTTCTCGGATCGGGCGGATCTCCGTTTCCACATCAATGCGAAGAATCAAAATTCTTCTCGGCCGCGGGAACAAGGGGAGGAGAACCTCTGCATGGGTTTTAGGGTTCTTTGTGCGACAAATAAGAGCAGTGGTGGATGCCGAGAGAGAGAGAGAGGCGGTTGAGAGTGGTTCGGAAAAGGCTCAAGTGAGAGTGAGGACTCCCAGGAAACTAGTGATGGAATTTAAAGCTCCAAGCTGCATTTCTGCCCGGGAAATTAAATGCTCAGCAATTTCTCTTCAAAATCAAATATNATGCTTAGCAATTTCACTTCAAAATCAAATATCGAAAATATTTTTTTCAATTTAAATTTTAGAAATCAGGATTTATGTGATTTTATTTATGAAGTTAGGAAATATTATTATTATTATTATTATTATTATTATTATTATTATTATTATTATTATTATTATTATGGGCCTGGCTGCAGGTAAAAGTTGAGTAGAATTTTGTAATATAAGGGCTTGGAATATTTTATTTCTTAGTTTTCATGAAAAATCATGCTTAGGAGCTATTTAGTTGGAAGAATTCACAAATGTGAGGCGGTCTGAAATTCTCCCAACCAAGCAGCACCTAAACTTAATAATTTATTTTTAAGTCTTCTTTCATATCATGATCAATAATAACACATACTTTGAAATTTTTCGCTCCATTCTTCCTCATGATGAAATATCCTAGATTGTATGAATTCATGGATAATATGAAATCCTACATCTTAATTTATATATATATATATATATAGAGAGAGAGAGAGAGAGAGAGAGAGAGAGAGAGGTTAATATAAGTGAATTTAGAGAAATATTAATCTAAACGTGTATTATTTTGTTTTTTTTTACATGTGACCCTATGATTATAGATATAAAAATATTTTGATTGATACGTCATCAACAAATTTTCAACATCATGCATGAATCTCAAGGCATGTCATAAATCTCGAGAGAATTTTTTTATTGTAGATTTCTAGCAAGCTCAAGTTCGCTCAATTTTGAGATCGTTAGGACACTCAAATGTTCATTAGAGTAAGTCTGATCGAGGAAAGCCTCTCTGAGCCGTTCAATCAAAGCGGGTCATATTTTTATATTATTGCACTCATGAATATATAAATAGAGTCTCATCTCTCTCATAAGTAGGAGAAGAGCTTGAAGCCTGGAAGAGAATTTGAGACTTGAAGAGGAGTCTGAAGCTTTAGGAAGAAGTTGAAATCCAGCAACACTCTTGTCTTCGACAACCATCGCAGACCGCCGACCTACCTCCACTGACTGTTGCCTATCGCCTGCAACCAATCAATTGGTCGTTGCTCGTTCGTTACAATAAGTTCATCCACACGACAATATTGTAACTCATAAGACTTTGTAACCCTTTCTCGCATGTAAGACAAGGGGTCGTAGTTGTAATCTTCAGATTATAGTGGATCTCTTCAACTGGGTCAGACCCGTGATTTTTTTCCCCTTTCTGGTTTCCATGTAAAAACCTAAGGTGTCTTTACTAGTTGTTTCTTTTATTTGACTGAGTTTGAATTCTTGTGTCTGTTACTTTATCACCATGAATCTTCTAGCATGTATTAATTTGGTGTCGTCTGCGAATTCCCGTTTGACAATATCTTCAACTCTGAGATGCTGAGCCCCTACTTCATTTTCCAATAAGGTATATTATCCAACTGGCGAATGAACCTCCATTACATCTTAAAGATCATTTATGAAGCATTCTTCGATGTTGAAGGACAACCTTCACTGCAGTATCGAAAGGTCGTTCACATCAACTTCTTGGTCACGATTGTAGTGAGGTTGTCTTCTCTCATCATTTTTAAACACAAAGCCTTTCACAACTTCTTTCAGTTTGGGGCGCAACCTTCTTTGTAGTTTTGAAAGATAGTTCACATTAACGTCTCGGGCACGATTGTAGTGGGGTGTTCTTCTCGCATCCTATTCCGACGCATAGCCTCTCATAACTTCTTCTATATTGGGGGGGAGGGGGGAACCTTTACAGTCTTGCAAGGTTGTTCACTTTAACGATCAGGGCACCATTGTGAAAACCTGAAAGCAATCTTGGTCATGAATAATGCTTCCTCAACATCCCCTCATCATAATGAAGTTCCTATTCAACCGAATCAAGAAGCTGATCTCTTCAAGGCTCGATATAGGGGCTGCTTTATAACCTCATGTGAGAAACACCCCTGGTGAGGAGCAAAAGATTCAAAATCAGCAACTAACAAGTTTTCAAACATTATTCTTGATGATGGTTGCAACCATAATTTCAAGAAATATACAGTCCATTGAGACCTACACCCCATTCTTGAGAAAAACAGAACATCTCTGAGACACCTCATTTTGGGATTAATCGATCCCATTAGGACTTGATTCAACCTCTTCCATCGCATGCAACTGTCTTCAAGCAGAAACTTCGACTAACATCCTTGGATAGGTCAAAATTCTTGGTGGATTCCTTCAACCTCTTTTATAACATGTTATGATTGTCAAGCGATAGTTTTGACCAACAACTTAAGATAGGTCAACCAACCTAAATGGATTTCATATGACTTTTTCTGTTATGGGTTAATGCCTATCATCCTTTCAACCTTGCCCCTGGAAGTTGAGCTCAAAAGGTAAGACGCAATGTGATGATACAATACGCCAAGAAGTTGAGTCTAAGCAGCAAGACTCAATGGAAGTCATCATGCCCCCGGAAGACGAACCAAAGAGGCAAGACTCGATGAGAAGCTAGTAGTGGATAGCGTCCTCACTAGAAAGATTCCAAGAAAGCAAGTTGTTGACATGGTCTCCACTAAAAGACCTTAGAAAGCTACAAACTTCAGGAGACACATATACAGTAAAACCTCAGCATGCTACAAGCCTCAGGAGGCACGGGTACATCAAAAACTCAGCATGCTACAAGCTTCATAAGGCACGAGTACATAAAAAACCTCAGAATACTACGAGTCTTAGGAGGCATGGGTACATCAAAAACCTCAGAAGGCCACAAGCCTCAAAAAGCACCAGCACATTTTAAGTTCCTAAACGACATAAGCCTGAGAAGGCACAGGCCTCGGAAAATATAAGCCTAAGAAGATACAAATCTCAGAGGGCATGTGTCTAAAAAGGTACCTGATAATTTTTTATAAAGCGCACACTATAATTTTAATTGTAGCATTCTACACGATTGAGAAGCTACAATAACCTTTGAAGTAACGTCAAAGACGTACAAAGAAATACATTATCATCATCTATAAATGTTACATCAGATGATTAAAATGACCATAAAGACCAACAAAAATTGGTACCAAGGCTACAATGGATTTGTATACTGAGATTTGATTTGAATTCTTGCCCTTCCGTGTCTTTAATTCTTCAAATTCCACCGTAGTTTACTTCTCGAAACCGCAGAATTGCAATGCCTGACGTCATTCCTAATTCGAACAGCCTGCAGCCCTGCATGGAATCAATAGAAATGAAAGTTTAGTGAGAAATATGTAAATACATAATAATTTTGTGAGATGGATTTATATACGCCACAAAATTTAAAATAGTCGAGACGTCTCCAGGGAATCAAGGAATCCCATTTCCACCAACCATGCTACCCGTGGTTTTTTGTTAACACATACATCTAATTTTTTCTCATAATTCTCATAATTATTTTAACAGTAATATTATATATATGTAAACAAAAAATCACGAAAATTCAAATTTGTCGGATTTTAATATTTTCGGGCGATGAAAATGACGGCCCCCATAAAACAAGGGGGCAATTAATACGTCATCTCCAAATTTCCACTATCTTGAACGAATCTCAAGGCATGACATAGATCTCAGGACAATCTCTTGAGTAAGAAACTATTAGGCTTTGCTGAAAAGTCATTCAGATGCCCGATTTTAGCAAACTTAAAGTCAAACTGATCAGCTCGATAATGTGAACCCAATAATACCAAAATCGGTCTAACCCGATTCAAATTAAGCTCCAATCATGACATTAAACCGCTTTTGGACGCTTTCTAGATACATTTGGAAGGTTTAACAAATGTCAAATTTGAGAAACATATAATTGAATTGAGTATCTTGGCAAAAGGAATCCAATAAGCCTAAGATCGTTCAATTCTGACATCATGAAGACACTTGAATATCCATCAAACGTCGTCTGATCGAAGGATGCCCTTTGTGTTGTTTGATCAAAGCGGTTTATATTCATGCATTAATTGTCCTTATAACTCTATAAATAGAGCTCCCATCACTCTCATGAGGAGAAGAAGTGCTTGAAGCCTGAAAGAGAGCTTGAGGCTTGAAGTTTTGAGAAGAGATTGAAGTATAACATCAGTATTGCCGTTGTCGAACACCGCCGATCGCTATTGGTCACTTCACGTTCATTACAATAAGTTTATCTGCACATCAATATTGTAACTCAAGAAACTTTATAACCATTTCTCCGCCTGTGGGACAATGATTTTTACTTATAATCTTCAGTTTATAGTGGATCTCTTCAACTAGGTCAAGCCCCATGACTTTTTGCTCTTTCCGAGTTTTTCATTTGAAAATGTCTGACATCGCTACTAGTTGTTTCTTTTATCGGACTGTGTGTTGAATTCTCGTGCAACGCTAAGACGACAATCTGTTACTCTACCACCGCGAATATTTTAGCATGCATCATTGATTAAGTATAAAGATAAAAAATTATAATGAAATATGCAATGGCGTGTGATATCGAGACATGTCTCATGACTTATATGGAGTTGTAACGTCCCCATGTGAATTGGATGATATTGTGGCATTGTCGCTGGCCCTGTGGCTTCAGTGATGTTTTTTTACATTCAAGATTTATAAGCATGTGATGTGCCAAATTAATAGATAAGGGGCCAAATTTGTGAAGACCACATTGACTATGTAAAAAGGACGATTTGTACGTTGGGCAAAACAATTCCATTTTTTTTTTTTTGTGTCTGCAAAGAACTGGTACTTTCATCAAGTTCTTTTGAGCTCTAGGTACAATGATGAGTTGTTGATGCTATATCTTAAAGTCATGCCGAGCTAGACCCTATGTGGATCTGATTCAAATTGACCCACAAATCTTTTTAGCAAGTTGGAAATGTTGACCAAATCTGCCTAGTCTTCGGGTGTGCAAACATTAAGAGAATGCAACATCATAAACATTAATATGATTTTGCTTATTAACTCCACATCCATTATAATCAGGAGTTAAATGTTCACTAATCCGAAGACAAAGGAAACCTATCTCTCTCTCAGTCACAAGAGTTTAACCACAACAAGTTTGTCAAAATATCTCAAATGATCTCTAAGATGAAGAAAAAGTAGGGATTTGTAGTTGATGTGCTAACATGATTGTGTGTAAATATGGAGAATGGCATTTAGTCCACCAACAATATATATTTTAACAATAATAAAAGATGTGCTATAAATGATGGGATTGAATCTAATTAGATGATATGATATAGTCCACAATTAACCCTCCAATTATCTGACCTAGGAGCTTTGTTGATATGCAATTTTGGGGCATCATTAGATATTCTTAGCTAGGGGACTTATGCATGTGGGAAATGGTCATGTGTCATCATTAAAGTGACTGATCCGGACGAATATGGTTGGAGGCATGTCAGAGATACAAAAGATAAATGATGCTAAAAAATGGACATGATGAAACATCTAAATTGTGGAGTTACATTCCCCCCATTAGCACGAAATTCTATTTATATGGGTTTAGAGTGGCATAGAAATACTATTTTTCAGATTTCTTTGCTTGTTTGGCATCATTTTTTTATATGTTTTGTTTTTTTTTCACTTATTTTAAAGTATGTTTGATTTGTATAATTTATGTATATATTTTTATTTTTTTTACTTTAATAAATAAATTAACATATTTTTAAAAATAATTTATATGTGCAAATAAAGATATATGAAATTTTTTTAAATATTGTATCGAGCCCATTTACCGGGGTGGTTTAATTGAGTCAATCTATCAAAATGGTTGAATCAAGCACATCCGTTGAAATGGTTGAATCGAGCTCACCTGTCGAAATAGTTGAATGGAGTTCATATGACAAATCAATCATTCTCACGTTTCTTGAAAGATTTGCGTAGCCTACACACATAAGGATAGTAGTTTGAGGAAGTCATCATGACCAGTAAAAACATCATTCAATCACTTATTAAGACGTTGGAGAGTCAGTTTTGGGTTTTGTACCGCCAATATCTTATATTAGATGGTAATACATAGCATCAAGCTCATTTCCATCAAGATTAAGGCCGTCAAAACGACTTGTTGTTCGCGAATAGCTCGTGTTCGACTCGTTAAGAAGTTCGTGTTCGGCTCGTTCGCTAAGTTAACGAGCCGAACATGAACAACACGAATAAATATTTGCTCGTTTGTGTTCGGCTCGTTTTGGCTCAAAATACTACCAATCAATTATATATATATATAAATATATGATGAGTAGTATTTTGAAAGAGTTTAATTAATTACAAGGCTACAAAGATTTATAATCAATTAAAAGTATTAATAAAGAAAATACAATAAAAATTATTAAATTAGATTCAAATGATGTTTTGGCTACGTGATTAGGGTTTTCAAAACTACTCTTGTTCGTGAACAGCTCGTGTTCGGCTCACGAACAAACTTTTGAGCTCGAAATATAAACAAGTCTAGACTCACTCGTGTTCGGCTCGTTTACAAACCCAATCAAGATATCATAAAAAGACAATGTGTACCTGCAATGATACAAATACATACTACACCCATTAGTTTAGGATTTATCTCTCATACGTGAATTAGCAATTATTATTATATTTGCTAAAACTATTATATGATAACAAAATAGATCCAATAATTTATAAAGCAATTTTATTAATTTTAAGCCAAAATATTTAAAATGGCATTTATTTAATTTATTATTCTAACTTGAAATTTAAAACATAAAGTTTTTTTTTAACATTAACATCCTAATAATAATATATCAAATATAAAAAAAAAAATTCATTGGAGACGCCTCCTTTCTGCTATAAAACTAGCTGAAAACCCACCGAACATGTCTACGAATAAGTTGGTGAGTGCTGCGGCGACCACGCACTCAGACAAAGGAACGGGCGAGCCACCAACCGACACGATTTTTGATGCCGTCAACAGGTCGAGAACTGCCGGGAAAGGTGGCATGTATGTAAACTCTGATATATATATATATATATATATATATATATATATATATATATATATATATATATATGTATGTATGTA
>JXCR01094500.1:13955-40882 GCA_002079205.1 Phalaenopsis hybrid cultivar
TTTCAAGCTACTTCAGGGTTAATGTTTAATCCTAACAAATGCAATGTTTATTGCTCTAATTGAGTCTCTATTACAAAGCAAAATTGGACCAAGGTTTTATTGGTTGTGCCAAAGGAGATCTTCCGATTGTTTATTTGGGATTTAATTTGGACAAAGGCAGGAGAAAGAAACATCTTTTTTATGGTATTATTGATAAGGTTAAGAAGAGGATTATGTCATGGGATAATCTTCTCTTATCTTATGGTAGTGAAGTGACTTTACTTAAAAGTATTCTTACTTCTATTCCTCTCTATACTTTATTCTTTATGAAGATGTCTCTAACCATTTGTAAAAGAATGGAGAATATCTTCAATAAATTTTTGTGGGCCGGTAAGAATATTAACATTCATTGGATGAGTTTGTCTAAAATGTGCAAGCCAACTAGTCATATGGAGGTCTAAACTTTAGATCTCTCAATGACTCTATGAAAATCCATTATATGAAGTTGTGGATGCATTTTAGAAAGGGTAAATCTTTATGGGCATGTATAATGATGAAAACGTATTGTGGAGGTGATCACCCTTTGGCTATTACTAGTAATTCCTTGGATTCATTTGTTTGGAAAGAAATGTTAAAGGGGGCTAACTGTACTGAAAAGCTTATTTGTTGGGAAATTGGGGAGGGCTTATGTTGCTTCTGGTATGATAATTGGCTTGGTAATGGACCTCTGGTTTTTTCTTATGGGGTTCCTTTTGAGATTAATTTGCTGGTGAAGAATGTTTGGTCTACTAATGATTTCTCAAACTTGTCGATTTAGTGAGTAAAGAAGATTCTGTTATGATTTATAAAATTCCTATTAATATTGGGTTGGATGGTGTTAAGGTTAAAAGTATTTTGGGTAAGTCTACTTCTAATACTTTTGCTAATTCCTTTGTTCCTTCAAGTGGTATTGATCTTAAGTGGGCTTGGAATTCATTTGTGAAACCCTCTCAATATTTTTTTTTTCCGGAAACTACTCCATAAAATTCTTCCTACTGATGATATTTTGAAGTTGAAGGGTATTCGATTACCATCGATGCGTCCTTTATGTAAGATGCATGAAGAAGATATGGATTATTTGTTTTGTAACTGTTCATTTACTATTGAAGTGTGGGATTTGGCTTTCTCTCTTTTAGAGAGGAAGTTAAACTGGGTGGTGTTTCAGTCTATTGCTGAAATGATTAAAGGTTGGAGAAAGGCTGGTAGTCTGTTATTTGCATCGATTCCTATTATAATTTTTTTTTATTTATTTGGACAACAAGGAATGAAAGCAAACATGCTGGCCAGATGATTTTCTAAATTCTCCTGTTTTATTTACATTAAAAGTTTTTGTTAAAAATGTTGAAGTTGGGCAGATTTAAGGAATCTATCAATATGGATGTGCTGATGATTTTTCATAAATTTAATGTTACTCCTTTGAAGAATAAACCTGTGATTAGTTTGATTTTATGGAAAATACCTGTTAGGGGCATACTGAAGTTTAATACTGATATAAGTTGGACGCAGTCGGTTGTTGGAATTGGCTGTATTTGCGGGAAAAATTTTGGTAAATGTAATTTTTAGTTTTCTACTCCTGTTTTAGCCTCATCTCCTATTATTGCAGAGGCAGAAGCTGTTATTGTTGCATTGAATTTGCAGTTACTAGTGGCTGGGATAATATCATTATTGAAATGGATTCTCTTGATTTGTGGAACTACTGTTGCAGAAGGAAAGATTGCCCGTGGAATCTTATTATTCAGCTAAAAAAAATTTTTGCTCTTGCAAATATTGTGCAAGTACAATGGTCGTTTATTCAGCGTGAAAGTAATCAATGTACTGATTGGGCTGTGAGTAAAGGCTTGGAATCTCAAAGTTTCAATTTTTCTAATAAGCTTCCGTTGGAACTTTTTCGGTTGATTAAAGGGAATATTTTAAATATTCCCTTTATACAAGTTAAAATTTGATTTTAGTTTGTTTTTTGCTTGTCAAGTGAGTTGTATTATGGCTAACGATTTTTAGATTTTCTCATTTCTTGCGTGAGTTTTAGTGTTGTGGGGTTTTAGTAGAACTGTTGGTCACCATCTTGTAATAATTTTTTTATGAAATAAAATTTTCTACGAGATTAATAAAAAAAATTCATTGCAAACTTCTGTGTATTTCAGGTGGAGTCAAGGAAGATGATTGACAGTGTTGAAATACATCAAGACTTGTACCTATTTAAAGGAAAGTCTCTCTAAGCACAAAATGATCCCACCTCCATTTTTGCCTCAAATTTCTGAGTCTGTCAAATCTTTGATTGTTGAAAAATAAATCATGCTATGGTAATATCATCTGGGTCATCCTAATTTTAATTATATTACAAAGTTATATCCTCATTTATTTATCAATTAAAACTCTCTTATCAAATGTGAGATTTGTCGACTTGAAAATCATACCAAAAATAGTTATCTCAAGACCCAGTACTAACCCTCACACCTTTTTTTCACCATCCACAGTGATATTTAGGAAAATTCATATGTGAAAATCTTAAGTGAGGCTAGATGGTTTGTCTCACTTATTGATGATCACGCTAGAACTATTTGGATATTTTTAATGGAGGAGAAATATGAAACAGCTCAGATCTTTCAAACCATCCATGACATAATTCAAACTCAATTCCAATGTAAAATTCAGATCTTCAAAACTAATAATGCAAATGAATATTTCAATTCAATCATTGAGTCTTATCTTTCAAAAAATAAAATTATTCATATAAGTTAATGTATTGATACCCCACAATAAAAAAGATAGCTCAGATAAAAAACATGCATCTCCTTGAGGTATCCCGCTAAATTATGGTTCCCCGTCGCTGCGAAACATGTTTAGAGGATGCAGTTCTTACTACAACATACCTTATCTATTGAGTACCTAGTCAGATACTTAACTTTAAAACACCTCTTCATGTTTTAATGGTTATCTCTCCTCACATTAGAGCTTTCTTCTACTATACCGCTTACAATCTTTTGGGGTTGTTTGGGATCAATTTCTGTTTTTTTTGCCTTTTATTTTTAAAAACAAAAAATAAGAAACAAACAAAGAAGTGTCTAGTTACTATTTTTAATTTTATTTCTATTTTTTATTTTTTGTTTCAGCACTATTATTTTTAAAATTCTAAAAATAACAAAAAAGTGTTTTCTGTTGTTTTAAAAACACGGGAAACAGACTCTCCTCAACTACCTTATCTCCCTCACAATGCCCCTTTCCCTCTCGTGTTCGTGACCAAAAATCTCCCTCTCGGCTAGAAAGTCTCGCGTTCGCTCGCCGATATGCATAATTACATGAATCTCGGAAGGTAAAGTGCAAAACTTAGCAAGTACAATCTCAAAAAGTAAAGTGCCGCGATATTGCAAAACTTAGCAAGTACAATCTCACCAAGTACAGCATGAAGTAATATAAAAATAAAAAGTAGGTAAATGAAGAAAAAAGTAAAGACATACATAATTACATGAATCTCAGAAAGTAAAGTACAAAACTTAGCAGGTATAATCATCGAAAAAGTAAGGAAAGCACTGCAAGCTACAAATCTCACTGTATATAAAAATCAAACAGGAACGGATCGTGCCACAAGCACTCATCAAGGATAACATCAGACAAAAAAAAACTAGAACTCTCACCAGCAGCCATACAACAGTGCAACAGTCGTGTCATAAAAATAAGTCATGTAATATCACCAAGGACAAAAACACACAATACAAGACACTCAAGAATGCAGTAGCCGCCTATGTCAGTGCCCCGATCTCCTAGACTCGACTCCTCTGAACTAAAGAACAAAAGCACACGACTGAGTGTAAGCCCCTCACTGAGTGCAACCACACCACTAATCACTGTTGGTCTCCTCCATGTCTTCATCCTCCAGAACAAAAAGCTCAAAGAGTGACACATTCAAGAAGGTCACTGACAATAGCGATCTCTACACCTCCTGATTGCAACGATGCAGGTACCCGTAATGCCGCCAATGTTGATCTGCATAGTGTTGGCTCTGCATGCGGACGTCGTGAATCTCCATAGATATCCTTCAAGCACCTCATCTTCTCGACGGTCGAAGGGTCTCGTCGTGATGCCTTGGGATGTCGTGAGGCAGTCTCTCTCCTCTCTCGCAGGATGAACTCCGCATAGAGCAAGCAAAAGAGAAGGTGGTCCTGGTGATCAACTTCTGCGGCGCCAACATCTCATCTCCACTCCCTCCAACAACCCCCTCCTTATAGCATAAAACAAAAATAGTGCAGGGGTGTCATAAACCTACATTGGTCTAACCACTGGCAATGTGCATGACGGATTGGTGGAGGACGATCACTATATCAATAGATCGACCCTTCTGAATATAAAAGTTTAGGACGGCCCTATTTCTAGAAAAGTTAGTGAGATTAGTGGTAAGGAGAAGGCGAGGTGACAAAGAAGTAGTGTCGGGAACGGGAGATGGAATTCAAATACTATATTTTGTTTATTTTAAAAACTCGGAGTTGTCAGCTTGTCTATGTATATGTCGTCGTCGTATGATTCCCCTTTCCAAATAAATCTTCCTCTTGGATCATATAAACAATCCAAAAAAGTGAGGAATTAAGAAAAATGGGATATATAACGAAATAGACAAACAAATTTTAAAAAGTAACATGAAGGGATTATGTACTGTAATCCTCGTATGATAGGTCAAGAGTATACGTCCGAACAAGATCAGATTGAAATACCTCGAAACACGATATCCATGAAAATAATTACAACATAAAATCACCCATTACCAGAGAACTAAAAAGAAAATTTTCATTCTGGAGTCTAGAGCACTCCCAAAGGTATGTATCCCTTTCATTAATTACATCTTGGGGATACCCAAGAATACTTTCGACAAAAGGGGCTTTGCTTACATAATCATGACCAGTAAATAGGCCACCAAAAGAATGGTTATTGCACAAGAACATTTCGATGCTCTTAAATTCCTCGCTAAACTACGGGGCAGAGAGTGAGTCTCTCACATCCCAAATGGGCAGGGGCCCGTCCACATATGAGGCCTACGAAATAACCAAGTCGACTCATAGGATCTACATTTTGCTTCTAAGGCCTAACCGAGACATAAAGGTAAAGGGTGAATCACCCTATCCTAAATGAGTGGCGGCCTATTCGCAATCAGAGCCTATGAGAAGACATCAAGGACGTCATAAAAAGACAAAAGGGCTCCAAATGGATCAACAAAGGAAAGGAAGAATAATCCTAATCACGTGGATATAAAAGGGTCAGAATATCACGGATCAATTATCGCAAGTTATTAAATCTACATGATTGTGAAAGTAGTCGACCCAACACAACTACAGGCTCCTCGTCAACAATCCATAAATTGTGTAGTCCAAGAAGACCTCAGTAGCCTTAAGGTCAAAAGAAAGAAACTCTAAGTCCTATGACCTATAAAGGTAGAGCTCACAGAGGAGAAACTTATACTCTTCAAATAAATGACGAATATGTCATCAGAAGAAAGAGCAAAGAGAAGTCCAACTACAAAGTTGAAAACATTCTCAACAAAGGACTTTCCGCGTGGGTCGAGGAAGCCGCTAACACCCTAATCGTAATAGACAACCACCTAAGTAGAAATCTATATTGAGCTAGTCACGTTGAAGAAGCACGAGAAATTCTCCTTAAGACATGCAATATGATGCAGTTATCTACTGCAATCCTAAGCGTGAAGGTCTTATTAATATAACTTGAGATATATACATGACATGCAAACCATTTTAAAACCGACGTGAAGGTCATGCCAAAAAGTAAAGTACAGGTTTTAAATTCTTGCAATATTTTAATCCTAAAATTTTCATTAATCTTCAAAAAGATTTTATCAAGATTTTACGGAAAATTTATAATATTAGGGCCCTTAAAGAGCCAAAGTTATATTCATACGGGTCCCAGACAAACCACAAGCAAATAACGGTGAAAACAAGTCGAGCACGCAGCAAAAAGTAAAAGCAAGCCAAGCATGAAATAATAAACACAAATCGAGTACCGTTGGGTCGGCAATATATTCTAAAAAAGCAAAAAGGGCGATCAAGCACCTCATATACATGTTTGGTCCTAAATGATATACATCAAAGAAAATGTGAAATTAAAATACGGGACATCAGCATCTACTCATAGTCCCCGCTATGTGGTTCCACACCTCAAACGCTTCAGAATTCATACTCATATCTTATTTCCGCTACAGGACTATAAAAAACACAAATAAAAGTCCAAAAAAAAAACTTAACCTACATGAAAATCATGTTAGCAGAAAGGTATCTGCATACAATGTATTGAACCATGTCCAGAATGAGGAGAGCTAAACAACATTTGTAAGTAAAAAAGTTAGTTTTAAATTATTACAACTCCTCTGTGTTGGACATGACTCTAAAAAAAGACTGCCCTCAATATACTAACGCGCAAGTCTCACACCCAGTAAATACACAAAGCAGCACAAAAGTAATGTCCAAACCAATAAAGAACTATAGTCAGGATATCGAAAAGACTACCTAGCATCTTAGTCCTAGCATACCATACAATCTACTGCAGTGTCTTACCACAGCATCTAAGAGTGCGCACAGTGCAAGAGTATAACTTAAGTGTATGAATTTGACGGGGTCGAGACACCGACCCCATTCTAAGAATTTAAGGGATCTAACATACGTTACAAAAGTGGGTGAGTTTAAAATAGGTGGCCTTACATATGGCCTAACTTATATAGTTTTAAAAGTAGATCGAATAATACATAATAGAAAAGTATCCACTTTTATACTTTAAAAAGGACCATTAAAAGCGAGTCTGTAACATGTAGGTGACGTACTTTACAGCCCTTAGATCCTTAGCACAATCATACACAAACTGGTCATAATACAAAAACTCGCATTGCTCGTTGAGTTATCCTCCCGAGCAATGATAGTTTAGGTATTAAGACCCACAAAACGAGTTGCTTATCGTAACAAGTAAGATATGTCATCAAGGCAAATGGGCAATGCGCATATAATCATGCAAAAGACCCAACACATTTTGATTGTCAATCGAAGTACGAACAATCACAATGGACGCCAAAAAGCGAGTCACACATCAGGTAAATATGAATGCAAGAATGTCACATGCATATGACACACAAGGCAGGTATGTTGGGTATATGCTAGATATAAAGATGAATTACACCATCACCGAAACCCAAGCCAAATGTCACGCAACGAGCAAACAAATGCTATAAATGAGTTTTCATCAAGCATAGGATACCAATAAAGAAATTACTCTGCACCCAAGAGGCACTCAAACAAACACATGAAAACAAGAAATCAATGCGAAAAACGCCAGGGGCAAAAAGGCGAGCATACAATATGCAAAGTGCTGAATATACTAGGCAATGTGACTCGAGCAAATGAGAATCACATACCTAAGTAGACACGCATTATGTCGAGCACGAGTAAAGTGGCTAAAGAGCACGACTCGTACTAAGCACAATGTAAGATACCTACAACATTCCTAGACGGTATCGTAGGGAGTGAGGTAGCACGGCTCTCATTGAAGAGAAATGTGCAAAGGATGGCCTTATATGAGTGTCAATCCCTCATGAAGTGTGCAAGCATTTGTCTCTGTGCATACAGTGAAGTATGTGGGTGATTGGACTAGGACGACCGATCGAACACGAGAGATCAGACGATTGAGCTAGGTCGGTCGATCAAACCAAAAAGATAAAGTTATCGAACCAGATGACAGATTGAACCCAAGTGATCGGACAATCGTGCCAAAAGAGTGGTCGATCGAGTAGAGGTGGTCGATCGAACCAACGTGACCGGACGATCGAGTCAGTTTGACAATCGCCTAAAAAAGGTGATTGATCGAGCCGAGGTGACCAATCGAACCAAAGTGATCGAATGATCGAGCCAAGACAGTAATCATATCGAAAGAGAATGGTCGATCGAGTCGGGTGGACGATCGAATCAAAGTGATCGGACGATCGAGCCAGGACGAGAATTGTACCGAAAGAGATTAACCAGTCGAATTAAAGTGATAAGACGATCCAGCCAGGGCAGCGATCGTACCGAAAGAGATTGATCAATCATGCTCGGGCAGTCAATCGAACCAAAGTGTTCACGCAATTAATCATGCAAAACACAACAAATGAGCATGCAAGCCACACAACCCAATGCATTTGACGACACGTCAAACTTATTCTACCGACTTCTCATAGGATCTAAGGTTGAATTAATGGAGATGTGATCAACACCATATTGCACAAGGTAACATGATGTCCACCTCTCTCGTGAGGAGGGCTCACTATGGTTGAGAGAACAAAGATCAAAAGAAATTCTTGGTTCGTTCGACCGGTTGACTTCAAGTGTCCAATCAAATGAAGCCGCTGAAACAAACGACAAGATTAATTCAACCTCAACTTATGGAATTTTGGAACAAAGTCTTAGAGGTGAAATCACTCGAAATCGTGAGGGGAAAAGTCTATGAAAAGGCTCCCTAACCTATCGACACTCTCTAAGCACAAAACCCTAGTTCGTAATCCTCTAACATCCAGCCATATGGGCTCTAGGAATAAAAATTTGTAAGGGATTAAGAGGTTTCACCCAAATGACGGCAGAGGAAGCATGCTCTCGGCTTGCTCCAAGCTCCGTCTTCGCTCAGATGGAGCTACATCCACAACCTCTCCAAATATGGAAGATGCTCTCTTATTGAAGGAGAGATCGAGGAGGCTCCATGCAAATCTTTCTCCTTCCCCAAAGTGAGGATGAAGCTCTCCTTTTCGAAGAAAAGATTTGACGCTTCCTTTCCCTAAGCAAGATGAAGCTCTCCTCTTAAGGAGATGAAGCCTTCTTCTTCCTTGGCCGAAAACACAAGAAGATCTCTTAAAACAACTCTCTCACACTCTCCTCACCAAAATGATGGAAGAAGAAAAAAATGAGAAGGAAGAAGATGAAGATTTGAGGAAGAAAACCTTAGCTCAGCTCTCCCATTCCTCTCAAGGTTCTCCTTGGCAGAAGAATCCCCCCCCCCTTCATTTTCCATAAAGGGTTTAGGGTTAAGAATCCCCACTTTCCATTTCTGGGCATAAAATCAACTAAGGGACCCATGATCCCTTACTTAAAGACATATTAAGCATAATAATTAAGTAATAACCCTTTGATCCCCTTGTTATAAACATAATGGTGTGATTTGGGGGACCAAAGGTCCCTCCTTTTAGAAATCACACGCAGCAAAACTAGAGCAGGTTTGATCGGCGCGGGTACGCCAAGTTAGTTGTGCGGGTGCGCCAGGGTCTCGGCGTGGGGGCACCCTACTCACTGTCTTCCGACACGAGCCCAACACACGCGTGCCCTAAGAACACGAGCGTGGGCGCTCTACGACGGCACGGGCGCTCCATGCTTAAAGTGGACGCTCCGCAATCACGGCACGAGTGTGTTAGAGTCCATAAGATCGACCGCGGGTGAACCCAGAAGGCAGCGCAGGTTTCCCAGTTCTGTGTTTGTCAGCGCAGGTGCGCTCACAGAAAAAGGCGCGAGCGCGCCACGATCACAGAACGAAGGCAAGGGGGCTCCCAAAACATGGTGGGGATGTGTCAGATCACCTGAAAGGGCGAGCGCGTTAGCGCCAAAACTTTTCTTTTCAAGTGTTCAATGTGTCTTGGCTACCACGAGCTACATACGTGTGAATATTCATCTCTTGGGCTTGCAGGAGTGCTCCAGAGGGCCCTGACAGATATCTCGAGCTACAAGGAGAGAATATGCATGAGGCATAACCCCATTCCGGTCAATTAAAAATCCTACACAAATGATCAAAAATGATGTCAACAAATACGTCAACGGAAAATTCACAAGTATCTTTACCTCTTCCCTATAACAAACTTTCTACTGATCGGCGTTGTCAATCAGAAGAGAAATGACCTCCTAATAATCAAAAGTAAGGAAACGCTCGAAGTCGCATTGGAGCATGTCAAGGAGGCTAAGAAGACTATTTATGGAGGATGGGTCCAAGGGAATAAGCTTCCTCCGCATGAAGGCTTGCCCGTCCACGAATTCTTTCGCAGTTGCATAGAATTTGCGGACGAATGGAACAACAGCAGAGCCAACTATATAGCACAAACTCCTCCACTCCTGCCAATCAATTTCTACAGCAATCAGCTACTTCGAAAACTGAAGAACCTGTTCCAAAATCAACTTCTTCCGGACTAGAATGCTTTTGTACCACTGCGAGGCGAGGCGACTAACAAATCTAGCGTGGTCGAAGCTCGATCCCCCTTTCCACATGGTTTTAAGAGCCATGGCAAGAATAATTACACATTATGAAAGATAAGCTAAGAAAAAATAAAACTTTTGGCCCAAAAGCAAGAGATTTAGTGGGAATCAACTCTAGGCCGTAAAGAATCAGTGTCGACAGAGATTTGTGGGAAAGTAAGTTAGAAATATGCGAATAGAATTGAAAAAATGGAGAACAATGAAGTTTAAGCAAGAGATTTACCAAATCTTAGAGCTTGTACCCTGATCTACCCAATGGAGGCCAGATCTGGCAAAAGGATCCTCTCTTTCGGCGAACTAGAAGCTAGGGAAGCTGAGGGTGAAGTGGTTATTTAAAGCATTCATTCGAATAATAACTGACAAGCATCCAATTACAATTTTTACAGATCAAGATCAAACAATGGCAAGAGTCATTCAAGACTGTCTACCACGCAAAAGACAGATTATATCAGTGGCATATCTATAAGAAATTTTTGTCAAAGGTACATTATGGTGTCTTACAAGTGTGTCAACAACCTATTTTATAAATGCATGATCAAGTGTGATTCTGAAGAGGAATTTGAAGAGACGAGCTATAATGATCGAGAGAGGAAACCTACACAGCAACGTGTGGTTAGATGAATTATACAATATAAGACACAAGTGGTCAACAACATTCACTAAAGAAATAGTTAGAATGAGAATATTATCAACGCAGAAAAAATCTACAAATAATATTTATCATGGTGTATCTAAGCCTACAAGTTCTCTCACTGATTGTTTTCTGGTTTTTGAAAATATAATGAAATAATGGAGAAGAAACGAGAATGTTGAAGATTTCAAAAGTACTCAAACTATTATTACACCTGCAGTTAAAGCAAGCTCAGCGTTGAGACAAACTGCTTCATATCACACACGCAAGCTCTATTTAATGTTTGAGGAAGAGTTATTGTATGGGTTATGTGGAGTAAATGTCGAGGTCTCATGTCACAGCGTTGACGAATTCTCTGTAAAGAATTTAGATAATATGGAAACGAAAAAACCCTAGATTGTTAAATTGACAGGGTTAACTGCGAGATCACTTGCAGCTGCAAGAAATTTGAAATGATGGGGTTGTTTTGCGCTCACTCTCTATGTGTTCTTCATAGGGTGAATATAACAAAAATTCCCGATAAATATTTCTTATTGTGATGGTCTGTGAAAGCAAAGAAAGACATCTATAACAGTGTTGAATATAAACATCTGAATGACTATCAAATGTCTGTTGGAACATCAAGTGAACTTTTATTCCATTCACATGCTCAAAAGTTTGCGTACTAAGTAGTGAAAATAGTAGAAGAAAATGAACACGCAAAAATTTATGCTGGAGTCATTCAAAACAGCATCTATAGGTGTTGAACACATTATCTAGGAAACAACCTCAACCAAATAAAAAAACAAAAAAAAAGAAATCACCTAGTAGAGAATGAGATTTGAATGACCCCTAAAAATGTGTCCCAAAGGAGTACCTAAAAAAAGATTGAAAGGATATTGGGGAAAAAGCAAGAGAGCAAAGGGTAGTTTTTTTTTTATATACATGTCTTCGATGTATTATTCTGTGTAAGAGCACTTTTGTCTAACCTTCACCAATGCAAACACGTAAGGATTACTACATGTCCATGAGCCAAGAAGTGAATCTGCAGTTAGAGGCAAATATGTATGCAGTATCATATTATCCGAGTCAAGTTTAACCAAAATTCAATATATGACTCTATTTTTAACTTAAAATATGTTCGTTGCGGTTTACTTGTTTTTACAACAGGAACACGTCACACCGGAACCAACGTACACCAAACTGCTGATGCATTCCATTACTGAGATCTACGACAGCTGAGAGGTAAAACGTTGATACATGCTTTGCAAGATGGAGAATGTGGACACAAATTTGAGCTATTATGAATACATGGTCTAGTAAATAGCGAAAAGAGTGTTTGTCCTGGTGAGCGTGTGTGCCTCATAAAAATCTCATGAGGCAGGCGTTAACCCGAAATTGGAAAATTTTGTGAATATTGTGAAAGAGAAACTTAAAGCTCAACTGCTTCATGAGATTTTTATGAGGCCCACAAGCTCACCACAAAGAACACTATTTTCTCTTTTTAGTGGACAATGTTTCCATAATAGCTCAAATTTGCATCCAAATTCTCCGTTTTGCAAAGCATGTATCAACGTTCTGTATCTTTATATTCGTTGAGATCTCTTTATTGGAAATGGATTATTTTTGTATATATCAGACACTGAAAGCCGGAATCACGAAATTTAAGACATTTCACAAAGGACTCGCAAATTTTTATATAATATATACATTAGTTTTTATGAGCAGATGAATGTAAAGATTTGTGTAAAATATGTATTGTTTTTCCAGTAAGATCAGTGGATGTTGTGTTATTTGTGTTCTAGTTCTCTTCAGATTTTTTTTTTATATGTAGAGTGTTTAATATAAATATCAATGTTTAATTTCTTGTAAGTTCATGTAAAGGGTTTTATGTGTAATAATCTCGCAATAAGTCTGCAATAAGCTCCTAATAATCTTGTAATAAGCCTGCAATAAACAGCAATAAGCCCGAACTAAGCTCACAAAATCCCACAATAAGCTCGCAATAAGCCCGCAAAAATCCCTCAATAAGATTGGAATAATCTCGCAATAAGTCCGAAATAATCCCGCAATAAGCCCATTATAATCCCGCAATAAGCCTGCAATAATCCCGCAAAAAACCCACAATAATCCCTCAATAATCCCGCAAATAAGCCCACAATGATCACGCAAATAAGGCAGCAATAAGCCCGTAATAAGCCCGAAATAACTTTGTCATAACCCCGAAATACCCCGCAAGCATGCCATTATTGTTGCGAAACGGTCGCATTATTTGTGGGTTATTTAAGTCGTTTTGTGGGTTATGGAATCAACACTATTTGTTTATTTTTATGAAATAACTCTGCTAAAACCCCGCAATAACCCAGCAAAAACCGCGTTATCCTAGAGCCCCCAAACTCTTTAAAATAATGAAAATATCACAAAATAATGCTATCATTACATTTATAGTTTAGACAACGCAATTTTACACATTTCGTATGCAATTTCAGCTCTGAATGATGGCATGTGATCCTGCCATCCGAGAATATCCTTCCAATCGGTTGTGTGTATTTGTATAAGTGTTTCGATGTATTTGCATAAGAACATACCACAATCAACACTATTTGTTTGGGTCGGTATGTCTTGCATCATAGATACTGGTCATTTTAGCAGGTTACTCCTAAAAGCTCCCTCCGCATCCTTCACCAGCTCATTAATCTGCAATTTTAAAATTTACAATAACGTGAGGGAAGATTTGTTGCATCAATATAGCATATAAGAAATGTTCACAAAAGATTGTTATTGAAAAAATTTTCTTACGACGTCATGGGCAATCGATAGATGCATTCTGCTAGGCAAGGAGTCATACAATTTTCATTTGCGGTTTTTCAAATCCCCAACAAGTAGTGTTCAATGTTGATTATCAATTATTGGTAAAAAAATGAGCTCAGAATTTCAAACTGTACCCTTTGTCACGTGCCTAACAAACACTTTAGAGTTTTCATTCTTGTACCACTGCATATATATAATTTAATAGGTCATAAACTTCTAAAATAATGGAAATATGCACAAGCAATGCGAATCATTCGAACTTGAATATTTACTCAACGTAGTGAAGGCACGTAGAGAAAGGGTCTAAATAAATGTGGTGATTTTACTCTCTTATTTTGCAATATTAGTGAAAAGCAATCCATATGTGCATTTGCTATCCAACAATTATTTAATATTTCCTCAATGCACCGTCTGGTAATTCTGATATGTCCCTTTCTTATTATAATCATATCCCTGTATTTCAGACATATAATTTTTAGAAGGGTTTTAAATGAAATTATTGCAGAATATTTAAAAAAATAAGGTCATAGTCTCCTCACATATCAATGTATTTAGTAGAACATTGATCAATTACTTGTAGCATGTGAGGTGGAACTATAGCTCTAGCAGGAAAATCGATCACTAACGATGCTAGTCGGATCTACAAAACCAAATGCAGGACAAATGAAACGCCAAGATATGGCTCAAGAGAGCAATCGTTAGTGGGTTGTACTGCATACCTTATCAGGATATTCATCTTCATTTTCAGTGATGAAGTCATGATGCTCATCATCTAAATGTACAATTTTTGCTTTTGTCCTAACTTGGTCCTGGTCCTCTTGCTCTCTTTCTACATAATCGGCTTCTACACTGGAATGTTTATTCTCCTCATCCGCTATTTACATCTTCAATATTTGTAATGAGATTTACTATAACTGCCTGTGACGGGTCTCTTACTCTTGGATCTAGTGATACAGAGTCGTCCATGACTTCTACGAATTTTCCAAACTGGGCTATATCAAAACATCTAATGAATTTTTGGTACGCTCTTCCATCTCCCCGATTGGTTTTCTTTGCTTATGTGCTAACGCAATACAAGGGGTACTTAATTTCCCTTTTTTCCTATTTTCTCTCCCCTTGACCATTTGGATCATACTGCCAATTGATGATTTAACAACCCTATTTAATGCAAATTTGTTTAACATTTACTATTTTCATCAAATCCAACATTTTTGCATGTTTGGGTGTCATCATTGTGGGGTGTTGTGATATGGAACGAAAGATTTATCATCAAAATGACCGGGTAACCGCGCAATGGAGTGTGCTTCCCGCTGTGGGATTCCGATTATATGACTGGGTGGTCCTTCAACTGGAAGGGCCAGTAAACGCTGTGGGATTCCGATTATATGACTGGGTGGTCCTTCAACTGGAAGGGCCAGTAAATGGTGTTCACCCTCTTTTATATCCTTGAAAAATTTAAAAACCTGCAAAACATATTAGAGAAACAATGTCAACATAAAACTAGGATGACATCATCAATGATATAAATCACTTACTTGTGAAGAGGTTAGCCTCATGAAGACTGTATGAACATGTGATGGGCTCCAGCCCAGACGTGTAGGTCACCTCAGCATTCGAGATCTGGCCTCAGGAGCATTGGGGATGACCAATGATGTTCGCACATAAAACCATAATTGTATATGAAGACAGATATATCACTACATGACATGGTATAAATACACAATGGAACTTATATATAAGTACAAAACACCTACCGTCGGGAGAAAAACAAAACCATTCATGTATTATAGCGGTTGGTTCCTCTTAATTTTAATGCAGCAAGAATTGATTTGCTCAATGAGAAATTCACATATTATAGCAGGTCAATTAAACGTAGGAAATTCATGTACATTCTCGCATATTGAGTAAAGACAATTCTCCACGCTTAAATTGCTTGCTGGAAAAGATAAATTTAACAACATAAACTTAAGAAATTGATTGTTGAAGGGAGTAGTTGTCTTCCCTAGTGCAGCCTTTAATAGGTCGCTTTTTATTTGTCTAGCATCCACGGCAAAGGAGGGTAACTAATTTTATTTAGCCAGTGATTCTCTGTTGGGCATGTCTATGAGCAAGGCGCTTGGTCTGGATCAAATCTTAGCTCTTTCCCACCAATGTTGAAAATCATTCGATCAATATCCCATAATTTCAATATGTACATGGTCACGATATGATCTTGACAGTATGGAGGGAGTTCAAAATATTGTTCCATGTTCATTGCTCTCAGGTTATTCCATGTTTCCACGGAAATCGTAGGCCGAACCTTTTATCAAAAACTTCTCTAACTGATGATGGACGGCATCTACAATTCAAGAACTGTGTTCAAAAACTTGCGTGAATGAGGGCATATGGAAGCTTAATGATTCCAATATTGACATAATGAAAGCCTAATGTAATCCAATATCCTGTCAATAACCTAACACTATTTGGGTTATTTTGAATGTATACAAGGGTTATTTTTGATCATCATTTAAGCTAATGTATCACACTGCATTTATTTTATTGGTGGATAGAAGGCAACAAACAAAGTTACCTTAAAACACACTGTTGTCCCTTATCAGTGTCATTCTCCTTCGACCGGCCTTCCTTCATAATGTGTTCTAGCTCTTCCAACACCATCTTCATCGGCTTCATAGAGACTCCGAATCTCTGGCAAAAACTAGGGGACATGGATGCAAACCCTAGCTCAGTAGCGAAGTCGAAAGCTTTCGCCCAATCCCTACTGTTTCATTCAAAAATGCTTTGACAATCGAGACAGCGTTGTTTACGTTGTACGAACAATACCCTCATAAAAAACTCCTGCAGTACTCCCACAGAACCCCTCTAAGTATCCCCAAATCAAACTCCCGCGAGAAACCCCTGTAGTACCCTATAAGTACTCCCGCAATATTTCCCGCCGTACTCAGAATTTATCCAGCATCACTACTCCGACCGTACTCCAGATAAACTCCTGCGGTACTCCCGCAGTAGCCCTCGCAGTACTCCCCCATTACTCCCGCAGTAGCCCTCACATTACCACAACAATAAAATACTCACGCCGAACCCCCGCAATACCTTGAAAATACTCTCGTAATATTTCTCGCAATACTCAGAATTAGTATAAACTCCCACGGTACTTCAGATAAACTCTCACAGTATTCTTGCAGTAGTCCTCGCAATACCCCCATAAAAAACTCCCTCATAACCCTCGCAATACCATGAATGTACTCTCAAAATATTTCCCGCAGTACTCCAAATTTATCCAGCATTTTAAAGACCGTACTCAAGATAACTCTCCCAGTACTCCCGCAATAACCCTTGCAATATTCTGGCATTACTCCCGCAGTAGCCCTCGCAGTACTCACACAGTAGTCGTCGCAATACCCATGTAATAAACTCCAGCAAAATCGCTGCAGTACCCTGAAAGTATTCTCGAAATATTTTTCGCACCACATCCACAATAGCACCCACATAAACTCTTGCAGTACTCCCGCAGTAACCCCCGACAGTAGTACAGATATTCTCCCAATACTCGCGCAAAAACGTGGCCTATTTATGTGTTATTTATGGGTTTTGTCTATCTTATTTTAATTTACTTCGAAGGTTATTATTCGTCTTTTTAATTTTTCAGTACTCTCTACACTACCTCAGAAATAATCCCGCTATACCCCCCATACTCGAGATTATTTATGAGTTATTTTCAGCTTATTTCTGGAATATTTTACATCTTTCAAAGCGAATTAGAGAAACACGGGTTTTTTATGAGTTATCTCTAAGTTATTTTTGGGTTATCTCTATGTTATTATAATATACCGCGATGGTTATTAAAAAGAAATTATTATTTCTACTCATGTTTATCAGAAATTCACTTCGTAAAGCAGTCATACTTACAATTCGTAGTAGATTAAACAAATTCAGTGTCAAATAACACAAATTCCTACAGTATTACACAAATTTACATTCACATACATTAATTTATTGTTCACTTAGTGTAACTCCGCAAATCTCATATATCAGCTTTGCTCTAAATCGCGGCATATCATTCGGCCAATTTAGCTTATCCTTCCAATCCAACTTATCCACCTGTACAATTGTTTTCATATATTTACATACAAATAGACAACAGTCAATATTATTACTCTGTGTAGGAACGTCTCTGGTTGTGGAAACTGGCCATTTTCTCGGGTCAGAGGGGAAGACTTTTCCATTGTCCTTCACTAGATGTTGAATCTGAAAATAACTATATTAATTACAATCTGTGACAGGATACACAATGAAAGAATTGTTTAAAGAATCCAAGAATTGAGGCTCAGTTTGCATACAACGTCGCGGCTGACAGCCAAATGAATTTTATTTGGTAACAAATCATAGAATCTCCATTAGCGGGTATTTGGATTTCCCACAAGTAGAGTCCAGTGTTTATTATAAATTATTGGAGTCAAAATAAATTTGGTTATGTTCACCGTATCAATGGTGATATGTCTAACAAGCTCCCTCATTGGGTGGTCTTTGTACGCCTGTATAGCAAAAGCACTATGAATGTATAAGTTGCATCATGGTTTATATGAAATTATGGGAAGTTGGATGTGTACCCAATGTACTGGAGATACGTAAAGGTAGGGCCTATAAGAATTGGGTGATTGGGAACGTTTTCTTTCCATTATAGTTGCAAACATATCTACATGTTCAAGTTTCAATTCTTCATCATTCCACAGTGCTTCAACGCAATTTCGACTCATATGAATAAAATCCCGTTCAACTAACATATCATCACTGCATAGGAATGAAATAGGTTTCGTTGGGTGTAATTACATGACTTGAGCATACGAGAAAAATAACAAAAAATTGAAACATGTATATAGCACATTGATGCATGTAGTTATTAAATCAGAGGTAATTACCAGGCGGTGTATTTATTGAAACATGCATCAATCACTTGTTTCATATGTCTTGGGATGAGATCACGACTAGGGAACTAGACGATAGGAGGATCTTCAGCCGACGGTGCTGGAACTGCATGAGCAGGGAGGTCACATTCATATTCAATAATTGCTTTCTACATGTCTTCCTCCTCAGGAACATCTTCAGCCACATCCATTGTTGTGATCTCCGCAGTGTGTTCCCCAAATTCCTCAGTAAGAATAGGAGGTTCGGTATAAAGAATGTGAGCAGTGTCCGAAACTTCTATTATTTTGGTATGTTCTATATTGGAATCACCTTTTATTCGTTCGGTAGAATTCTCTAAAGAATCGTGTATATGCTGTACTAAATAATCTAATTTATACTTTCGAATTTCTTCAATTTCCTCTACCGATCTTCCTTTCTTCCTCCTAGAAACGGTGAATGGGAAGACTACTTTCCTCTTTCTTCTTGTGCATGTGGCCTTTGTAGATTCCTCGTCACCTTTATTTATTGATTCATTTATTTGTCTAATTTGAGACTGAATCTCTACGATCGTGATCTCAATTTTATTAAGGCGGCTATTTACAGACTCTCTAAACTGAAAAAGAAATTTTTGTTGTTCCCGTAACATTTGCAAGAAATTTTCTATGCCCACGCCGCTATCTGAATATGTTTTTGACTGGGTTGGTGGAGGGATGGCCCAACTAAGGACCAGATGATGAGTAGCAGGAAAATCGGGCGATAGTGGTTCGGCGTGCGCTTCGGGTTCTATGATAGGAGAAGAGATTAAATCAGTAGGAGCCGCAAGTAAACCTTACTCCTCGTATTTCAGATCAGCAAAACAATCCAAAAACTAAAAATAG
The DNA here is from genome assembly GCA_002079205.1 of Phalaenopsis hybrid cultivar. Lineage (NCBI taxonomy): Eukaryota > Viridiplantae > Streptophyta > Magnoliopsida > Asparagales > Orchidaceae > Phalaenopsis > Phalaenopsis hybrid cultivar. Next base: position 33,422 of record JXCR01094500.1, read on the forward strand.
ATTCAAACTTAAGTACCACTCAGGTAAAACTGCCCAGTTGTAAATAGAAGAAAACAAACTAGCACATAGCATAACTCTAAACAGAATATAAATTACTAACTTGTGAAGTGTTGAGCCTCTGAAAAATTAGATGTATTTTTGCAGGGTTCCAGCCAGTATTTATTGGCCACCTCAGCATGCGAGGTCTGGCCTCAGGAACAGCAGTGACTATCAAAGTTGTGCGCTCATAAAACCACAGTTGCGCAAACACAAATAAATCAATATTATGATATGAAGACACTAGAATGAATAAACTTTTTGCAAAGATGTATAATACACTAATCGTTAGGAGGAAAATAAATTCATCTAGGTGTCCTAATGTTTGGCCCATCTTTATTTTAACGGCACAAGCATTGACTTGATCAATGAGATATTCAAATATAGATGCAGGCCAATTAAATGAAGCAAAAGAATTCAAATTCTCAGCAAACGAATAAAGCCTTTCGGCCAACCAAAATTGCTCGAAGAAAAAAATAAATTTGACAACAAAAACTTAATAAATAATTCATCAACTACACCGGAAGACTCTTCAAGTGGCACCTTAACTAGTTCACTCTTCGTCTTCCTGACACCCATACCACTGAGGGGTTGTTTTTTCCAACTTGTTGTTCGTACTTTGTTGTGCATGTCAATCAGCAAAGCAACTTGATCTGCATCAAAACTCACCTTCCTGCCCAATCTGAATAGCACACGATCAATATCTCAGCAATTCAAAATGTGCATAGTTACGATATGATCTTGAGGATATGGGGGTAGTTCAAACAATTGATGCACATTCAATTATCTCAATCTTCTTCAGATCTCTTGGGAGACAGAGGGTCCAACCTTTTCTAGAACATCTCTAACGATCGAAGGACGGCATCTGCAATTCATACCCTTCTTGTTCATCAACCTACATGAGTAAGATAGAATTTATTAGCACTAACAGCATAAAAATTTTCAAAACACTACTTCAGATAACCTTCCTCAATAACTGTTAAATAACCCTCATATAACCCTGAAATAACCATAGATTAAATCCCAGACCAAGACAAAAATAACACAGAAATAAATTAATAATAAGCCTATAAAAACCCAGTATAAACTCCACCAATAAGCCTACAATAACCTAAGAATAACCAAAAAATATACACTATAGTAACCCTTCAATTAACCCAACACCAACCGGAGAATAACTTCCACAAAACCCCAAAACCAAAACAAACAGCAAAATAACCCCATAATAATCCAAGAATAACCTAATAAGAAACTATTCAACAAACACTGGCTAACCAATTATTATCCCGAGAATAACTCCCACAAAATTAGGTCCTAATACGACATGAACTCATAAATAAACAAATAATAACTCAATAATGACCCACAAATAACCCCAGAATAATCCAGATTAACTCGTAAACATAACAAAAAACCACGGCTACATTAACTCATAAAGAACCCAAAAATAACCAAAAAATTAACCAATACTAGCTGTCAAAAATAACCTAAATATAACCAAAGCATAACCTAGCAATGAACCCCCAAACATAAACCAAGAATAACCCAACTATGTACCAGAACAAAAAACCAAGAATAATCCAGATTAACGCGTAAACAGAACAAAAAACCACGGCAACATTAACTCATAAGTAACCCAAGAATAAATCATTAAAAACCCAACAATTAACCAATAATAGCTACAAAAAATAACCTAAATATAACCAAATAATAACCTTGCAATAAACCCTCAAGCATAAACCAAGAATAACCCAACTATGTACCCCCAAACATAAAACATGAATAACTCGTGAAAAACCTAAAAATAAGCCAACAATAGTCCAAATATGAACATAAACTACCTGTCAAACTAGACTGAATTCAAAAAAATTAACCAGAATAAAACGATCACATATATCAGGACAACTTCTCCGCTTCATTCGCCTCTGTATTCGACCTCTTCGCATCCTTCTTCTTCTTTTTCTTTCTTCAATTTCTTTTTCAGTTGTTCCTGGTCAGCTTTGTTGGCCTCCTCCAACTCCGGACTTATGAGCTCTTCCAATTTTATATTCTTCGGATCATCTAACTCCATTTTCTCCGTCTCTTCTTCCAGCTGCATATTCTTGGGGCACTCCAACTCCATTTTCTTACTCCTTCGACACTAACCTTCCAACCCTAGAACAGCGGCGAAACCCTAGCAGATTGACGATGGGAGCTCCTTAAATCGATCTTGCGGAAGCCAAAAGATTTTTCGACAACCGTATTTCAAGAGGAGGGATACTCCAGAAGATTAGTCGAACAGACGGGTTGAGCAATAAATTTTCGCTATTTTTTTAATTATTTCGAGTGTGGAAACCGCCATTACACGTGGGATAAATTTATTGGACTCCAAACGTGACTCTACATTCGGAGTCCGAACTGAAAATTTTGCCGTAAATAAGTTTCGTAATTGGATTTAATAAATCCAGATTTATGTCATTAAGTAAGCAGAACGTGAGAAATTTCTATCAAAAGAAGTGTTGGAATTAAATTTTTTTAATGTTTAGTTGGATTTAAGTGTATGATGGAGGAGCTCGCAACCCATGATGGAATAAATTCGCCTCACAAATGGATTAGTAAGAAGACAAGGCTAGAAAATTTGATTTAACGGAGCGTTGGATTGAGTCGTAATTTTTTTTTTTTTTGTGTTTGGCTCAATTTAATTTAAATCCATTGCTAAATACTGCTAATAGTATGCTAGGGTTCTTATAAATCAAGAAATGAAAAGAAATGGTGCTTGTGAATAAAGAAATCAAAAGAAATAGGGTTCAGTTTCTCCTTAAGGAAAACAATCCACATATTAGAGACGGAGAAAATAAATTGCAAACAATTACATACAATTTGATGAAAAGATAGAGCGTTTCGAGTTACCTCTGGTAGTTCTTGCGTGCGAAGGAAAGAAATAGCGAAGCTCCAGAATGCGAACGGGAAAGAAAACTTGCGTGTAGACCGAACCGAAGGAAGAACCTGCTTGCGGCTTGAATGATTAGAGGAAATACTTGCTCGCTCGTTCGGGGGAGAAGGTGATCCTAGCGAATCGCTTGGAGGAAGATGAGCTGCGGCAAAGGACGCGAGCGTTTCCTTCGGCTTCCGACGGGGTGATGGGTGGAGCGGATTTCGGCAGTGTTGATGAGTTGGTGTGTTGACGGGGCGTATGAGTTGACAGTTGAGCAATGGAATCGTAGGTTAAAGTTGGGCTGCTTAGGTTGGCAAAAGTCAAAGAATTATCTAATTTGTTTTGGTGATTATGAGAAAAGATTATTTATTTATTTCAGATTATNTGTCTTAATTTTATTTTAAATTTATACTTATTGATTTATGTTCCTTTTATTTTTTAATTTCAAGTTATTTTTAAATTTGGATTAATCGTATTTCAAGTTTATTTTATCTATTATTTTAATTTTATTTGAATTTAATTAACTCTTTATTTATATTTATTAAATTTATTTAAATTTTTAATCAATGATTTATTCAGGTTTTTCAAAACTTAATTTTTTGTTATTGAAATTTAATTTTGTTAGTGCTTAGTTGGAGGTTTAGTTAAGATTACATGATTTGATTTTGATTTTTTTTTTAATTTAAATGTGAATTTCCTTATAGATTTACATTTGAATTTAAATTTTCATTATTTCAATTTATCTGTTCAATTTAAATGTGAATTTCCTTATAGATTTTCGTTTGAATTTAAAATTTCATGATTTCAATTTATCTGTTTAATTTCAAACAACCTAAGTTTTATTTCAATAAAGTAATTTCTTTCATTTTTATTTCAATTTAAATTCAACCATGATTTGAGATGAACGCAAAACATGTTTGAGTTCGTCATGAACCAACACCATGAGTTATAAGAAGAAATGCTAAGCCTGCTTGAGTTGGTCATAAGGTTAAAAGGCACTTAAATCACACGCTCAAGTTTCTAAGCTCAATGGGTCAATTAAAAACATGTTTGAGACTTATATGAGCACTCAACATTGATTCTAATAACTCAAATTCAATTGACTCAACACAAAAATTTTAAATATTAAAATCAAGTATATTTTAAACAAAAGGGAGTGAAGAATCGGTGTAGGATTTACTTTTGGGTCTCACTAATCTACTAGTCATTTGGGATAGTCTTTAATGAAGACTTCAGGCTAGATCCTATGATATAATGGAATAGGAGGGAAGAGAGGAAGACCTCACCAAGAGTGACGTCAACACNATAACCGTTAGGAGGAAAACAAATTCATCTAGGTATCCTAATGTTTGCCCATCTTTATTTTAATGACACAGGCATTGAATTGATAAATGAGGTATTCAAATATAGATGCAGGCCAATTAAATGAAGCAAAAGAATTCAAATTCTCAACAAACGAATAAAGCTTTTCGACCACACCAAAATTGCTCGAATGAAAAAATAAATTTGACAACAAAAACTTAATAAATAATTCATCAACTACACCGGAAGACTCTCCGAGTGACATCTTAACTAGTTCACTCTTCGTCTTCCTGACATCCATACCACTGAGAGGTTGTTTTTTTCAGCTTGTTGTTTGTCCTCTGTTGTGCATGTCAATCAGCAAAGCAATTTGATCTGCATCAAAACTCACATTTCCGCCCAATCTGAATAGCACACGATCAATATCTCAGTAATTCAAAATGTGCATAGTTAGGATATGATCTTGAGGATATGGGGGAAGTTCAAAAAATTGATGCACATTCAATTCTCTCAATCTTCTTCAGATCTCTTGGGAGACAGAGGGTCGAAACTTCTCTAGAACATCTCTAACTGTCGAATGACGGCATCTACAATTCATACCCTTCTTGTTCATCAACCTACATGAGTAAGATAGAATTTATTAGCACTAACAGCATAAAAATTTTCAAAACACTGCTTCAGATAACCTTCCTCAATAACTGTTAAATAACCCTGATATAACCTTGAAATAACTGTAGATTAAATCCCAAACCAAACCAAAAATAACACAGAAATAAATTAATAATAAACCTATAAAAACCCAGTATAAACCCCACCAATAAGCCTACAATAACCTAATAATAACCTAAAAATATACATTATCGTAAACCTTCAATTAACCCAACACCAACCGGAGAATAACTTCCACGAAACCCCAAAACCAAAACAAACAGCAAAATAACCCCACAATAATCCAAGAATAACCTAATAATAAACTATTCAATAAACACTGGCTAACCAATTATTATCCCGAGAATAACTCCCACAAAATTAGGTCCTAATATGACATTAACTCATAAATAAACAAATAATAACTCAATAATGACCCACAAATAACCCCAAAATAATCCAGATTAACTCGTAAAAATAACAAAAAACCACGGCTACATTAACTCATAAAGAACCCAAGAATAACCCATAAAAAACCCAAAAATTAACCAATACTAGCTGTCAAAAATAACCTAAATATAACCAAAGCATAACCTAGCAATGAACCCCCAAACATAAACTAAGAATAACCCAACTATTTACCAGAACAAAAAACCAAGAATAATCCAGATTAACTCGTAAACAGAACAAAAAACCACGGCTACATCAACTCATAAGTAACCCAAAAATTAACCCATAATAGCTGCCAAAAATAACCTAAATATAACCAAAGAGTAACCTAGCAATGAACCCCCAAGCATAAGTCAAGAATAATCCAAATTAACTCGTAAACAGAACAAAAAACCACGGCTACATTAACTCATAAGTAACCCAAGAATAACTCATAAATAACCCAACAATTAATCAATAATAGCTGCAAGAAATAACATAAATATAACCAAATAATAACCTTGCAATAAACCCTCAAGCATAAACCAAGAATAACCCAACTATGTACCCCCAAACATAAAACATGAATAACCCGTGAAAAACCTAAAAATAAGCCAACAATAGTCCAAATATGAACATAAACTACCTGTCAAACTAGACTGAATTCAAAAAAATTAACCAGAATAAAACGATCACATATATCAGGACAACTTCTCCGCTTCATTCGCCTCTGTATTCGACCTCTTCGCATCCTTCTTCTTCTTTTTCTTTCTTCAATTTCTTTTTCAGTTGTTCCTGGTCAGCTTTGTTGGCCTCCTCCAACTCCGGACTTATGAGCTCTTCCAATTTTATATTCTTCGGATCATCTAACTCCATTTTCTCCGTCTCTTCTTCCAGCTGCATATTCTTGGGGCACTCCAACTCCATTTTCTTACTCCTTCGACACTAACCTTCCAACCCTAGAACAGCGGCGAAACCCTAGCAGATTGACGATGGGAGCTCCTTAAATCGATCTTGCGGAAGCCAAAAAGGTTTTCGACAACCGTATTTCAAGAGGGATACTCCAAAAGTCAGATTAGTCGAACAGACGGGTCGAGCATTAAATTTTCGCTATTTTTTTAATTATTTCGAGTGTGGAAACCGCCATTACACGTGGGATAAATTTATTGGACTCCAAACGTGACACTACATTCGGAGTCCGAACTGAAAATTTTGCCGTAAATAAGTTTCCTAATTGGATTTAATAAATCCGGATTTATGTCATTCAGTAAGCAGAACGTGAGAAATTTCTATCAAAAGAAGTGTTGGAAATAAATTTTTTTAATGTTTAGTTGGATTTAAGTGTATGATGGAGGAGCTCGCAACCCATGATGGAATAAATTCGCCTCACAAATGGATTAGTAAGATGACAAGGCTAGAAATTTTGATTTTAACGGAGCGTTGGATTGAGTCGTAATTTTTTTTTTTTTTGTGTTTGGCTCAATTCAATTTAAATCCATTGCTAAATACTGCTAATAGTATGCTAGGGTTCTTATAAATCAAGAAATGAAAAGAAATGGTGCTTGTGAATCAAGAAATCAAAAGAAATAGGGTTCAGATTCTCCTTAAGGCAAACGATCCACACATTAGAGACGGAGAAAATAAATTGCAAACAATTACATACAATTTGATGAAAAGATAGAGCGTTTCGAGTTACCTCTGGTAGTTCTTGCGTGCGAAGGAAAGAAATAGCGAAGCTCCAGAATGCGAACGGGAAAGAAAACTTGCGTGTAGACCGAACCGAAGGAAGAACCTGCTTGCGGCTTGAATGATTAGAGGAAATACTTGCTCGCTCGTTCGGGGGAGAAGGTGATCCTAGCGAATCGCTTGGAGGAAGATGAGCTGCGGCAAAGGACGCGAGCGTTTCCTTCGGCTTCCGACGGGGTGATGGGTGGAGCGGATTTCGGCAGTGTTGATGAGTTGGTGTGTTGACGGGGCGTATGAGTTGACAGTTGAGCAATGGAATCGTAGGTTAAAGTTGGGCTGCTTAGGTTGGCAAAAGTCAAAGAATTATCTAATTTGTTTTGGTGATTATGAGAAAAGATTATTTATTTATTTCAGATTATTATTATTATTATTATTATTATTATTAT
>JXCR01094511.1:18182-46959 GCA_002079205.1 Phalaenopsis hybrid cultivar
GGAATGGGTAACCTCTAACATTAATCAATTCACTTGATGTTTAAAACACAAAAGGTTTAATTGGTAGAAACCAATCACACTTTCTTAATTAAGAATAATAAATTTCTAAATTATTAAAATTTGGAAGTTTATTAAAATTAAATGATCCTNCTGAAGAGTTCTTTTGCGGAGGCTCTATTGGGGGTTCAATCCTCAAAGATCAGTAATACTGGACTTTTTACTTAGTCATTTCATGATGCATTGTGTGATGGTGGGGATTATAATTTCATTCAAAAAATTGGTAATAAGAACGAAAAGGTTACAATGTTCGTATCTGACATTGATAATAATATTCTGGCTTTGTCTGCTTGACATGCCCTTGTTGGGAAGTTCATTTTGGGACACCATAAATTAGATTATATTCTTAGGGAACTAAATGCTTTTAAACTTATGGGGTTTTGGAAATTTGGTTTGTTAGATGGGTGTCACATTCTTATTCAACTATCTAATGATGAAGATTACAAAAAATTATTCTCTCGCCATTTCTTTAAAATTCATAATACCACTATGAAAATTTTGAAGTGAACAACGAATTTTGATTCTAAGGAGGAACCCCCTTTGATCCCGGTTTGGTTGCATTTTTTGGTTTTAAAATTTCATTTATTTAATCATGAGATCCTTTTCTTCCTTGCTGTGGCATATGACAAACCTCTAAATATGGATGGGCCTACTTATCTATTGAATAGACCTTCTGACGCATGTATTTTTGTTGAGAGAGATATAACTTTGCTATTTCGTGAAGAAATCTGGATTGGGACTAAGCATAGAGGCTACTGGCAGAAGGTGGAAATAGAAAAACATTCCCCTTATTTTTCACATTGTCAAATGTTTGGTCATAATACCGTTAAATGTTACTGTCTTCTTCCACATATAAAATATGGTATTACTCGTCCCTCTAAAGAAAAGGATTCCAATAAACAAGTTGAAAGGAATATAGTCAATGCCTAGCCTAGTGTTGAAATAATTGAAGATTTAGATGCTAAACAACCTGATAAAGTGTTGCTTAATGAAGAAGTTATGCTTAATAGTGGTGAACATGTAGCTCATATTGATGAGGTTTTGATTGAAGATATAGTGGATAATAGTCATACTAATGATATTATTCCCCCAGTGCAGGTTAGCTTAATGGAGGTTCGTACATCTTCTCCCCAGCTCCCATACGTTTGGAGGTGGAAAATGAGCAAGAACTTCAAGATCCTTGGGTGCATGAGGTGAATGATGGGACTATTTTAGCTGCTTCTAATGCTCTTGAAGAGGAATGGTTAGTTCAAAAAGCTAGTAGAAAAAAAATGAAATGGAAAAATGAGATGTTACATCTAAATATGGACAATATAATTAATGATGGGAAGTCACATTCTGATTGGGAACAGTTCACCACCCTTTTTAGGTCCTCTAGAGGGGGTGTGTTGAGGTTTAATGATTAATATTATGATTTGGAATGTTAGGGGAGTGGCAGACCCTGCCTCCCTTAATAGACTTAAACATTTAAGCAGGATTCATAATCTGTATATTTTTGTTATATTAGAGCCACTTGTCTCTATTAACATGGAACGCATCATCATAAATTTTAAGCATTACAATCATTTCAGTAACATTAATAATAAGATTTGGATATTTTGGAAAAATAACAGTGACCTAAACATTGTGCAAAACTAGGAGCAATTTGTTTTGGTATACTTTTAAATGGACTCTTTCATTTTCTGGGCCACCTTTGTATATGCTAGACTGTTCTTCAGAAAAAAACACTATCATTGGGATACTCTGGCGATTATGGGAGAAAATGCTAATGATAATTGTTTCACAATAGGGGATTTCAATATGATTATGAATTCTTCTGAAAGGATAGGAGGTAGAGGTGGAAACCTCTTTGGTCTTGGTTTTACAGGCAATCCTCTTACTTGGAGGAGGGGTTCTCTTTTCCAACTTTTGGATCGTTTCTTTGGAAATCAACATTTATTCAATAATTTTCATATCCTTAAAGTGCATCATCTTAATCATGTGGGGTTGGATCATAATCCTATTATGCTTTCTTTTGCTTTTACTACCAAACCTGCAAATTATCATTTTAAATTTCTCAATATTTGGACTACTCACGATACTTTTTTGAGCAGTGCAAAATAGGCCTGACACACTAATGGTGTTAGAAACCCTTGGTATGTTCTCTGGCAGCTACATAAACAGGTAGCTACTGGATTAAGGAAGTGGAATTTTCTTCATTTTGATAAAATTCATAATAGGGTTAAAGAGGCTCAGAAGGTTGTGGATAACTTGGAAGCTCATGTTATTTGCAATCCGCAACATGTTATTGATTTAGCCTGAGCTCAAAACAAGCTGATCAAAGAGATTAATTTGGAAGAGGAGCTTTTACAGCAAAAAACCAATGATATTTACTTTACTAGTGGTGATCAAAATACTAAATTTTTTCATGCTTGTATTAAGCATAAAAGGAATTTGAATACTATTTTAAGTATTAATACTATTGATGGGAGGAGACTTACTGACAAAGATGAGATTGATAATAATGTTGTGTAGTATTTTACTAATTTATTGTAATCTTCCTCTCAGGTTCTCCCTATAGTTGTTGAACTTTTTGAAGGTGAAAGGGAATATACCTCTAAAATAGAAATTACTCACATTTCGACGGAACAGGAGATTTTTTATGTGTTTAAGGAGATTAAAATGAACAAGTCTCCTGGGCCTGATTGTTTCACTGCTGCTTTCTATGCATCTAGTTGGAAGATTATTAAAAAAGAGAAGGCTCAAGCTATTCAAAATTTTTTTTTAGGGAGAGGACCCTGGAATTATTTTACTTCTTCGGTTATTGTGCTTATTCCAAAGGGAAATGATAAATCTAGATGGGATAAATTTAGACCTATTGCCCTCACTTTTGTGATCTCCAAAGAAATTAGCAAATTGCTTGTCTCCAGATTTCAACCTATGCTTAGTAATATTATCTCTCTACAACCATCTGCTTTCATTAAAGGAATGGAGATAACTAATAACATTCTTCTAGCACAGGAGATGCTGGAAGATTTGGATAAATAGTGTCGTGGAGGCAATATGATTCTAAAACTTGATATTAAAAAGGATTATGATATTATCAGCTGAGATTTCATATTAAATATCTTGCGGGTTAAAGTTTTTAAAATAATTTTTGCTCCCTCATTCATAGATGGTTGGTGAATAACCATTATTTTGTTCTAGTTAATGATGATTCTTATTGTTTCTTCTCTGGCACTAGGGGGATTAAGCATGGGGATCCACTTTCCCCTACTATTTTTATCCTTTCTTTTGATTATTTCTCCAGATTAATTAACCATTTACAAATGAATAGGTCTTATACTCAATTCTTTCATAAATCTTCGTTTAGGGCTAGCCAATTGGCGTATGCAATGATGTCATTATTTTTAGTAATGCTAGTAAATCAACCATTAAAGCTCTTTTGCAAGTTTTGGATACTTTTCAAGATAATTCAGGTCTGTTTTTCAGTAAAGATAAATGTAATATTTATTTTGGTAACTCTGTCAGAAGTTCTATTGTGAATTGGAGTAATAATTACACTGAGTTTCATGTTGCATCTTTGCTTCTTCAATATTTGGGAGTAAATTTGATTAAAGATCTTCGAAAGCAAATACAATTAGATGATGTTGTGGATAATATCAAACATAAAATTAATGATTGGAGGAAAAATTTTCTTTCAAATGGGGGTCACATTACCCTACTCAGAAGTGTTTGATTAAGTAACCCTTTATATGCTCTTAAAATTCTAAACCTTAATAAAAGCATTCAGATCCAGTAGGAGAGATTATTTAACCATTTTTTGTGGTCGGGTAACTAATCTAGAAAGCATTGGCAACCTTTGCTAAATTTGCCAAGCCTATTACAGCAGGGGGTCTTAGTTTTAAAAGTTTGAAGCAAATCTCTGAAATTAGTATGTGCAATTTGTGATTTAAATTTCATGCTAATACTTCGTTATGGGCTCTCTTTCTTCATCATAAATATTGTGCTTGATCAAATCCGGCTATCGTTCAATGGAAAGTGAGGGATTCTAAGAATTAGAAAGCTATTTTAAAAGCTAGAGAGGTTACAAGAAAATTTATTTTTGGGATGTGGGTGAAGGTAATATTTCTTTGTGGAATGATAATTAAGGCTTAAGGGAGAGGGATTTATCTGCTATCACTCCACAGAATAATAAGATGTTAGTTTTCAATGTTTGGTTCGACGGGAATTGTGATGTTAACAAATTAAGGTCTCTTGTTGGGGATAAAACTGGTTTTGTAACCCATATTCCTATTAAGAAGAATGATAAAGACACCCCTATCTGGAAAACTACTTCTAGTATCTCTCATTTGAAGTTGCTCTATTCGAATCTAAATAATCACGATAGGTGGCGGTAGGGAAATTTTATTTGGAATACTTTTCTTACTCCCTCTAGCTCTTTTTTCTTATGCCGATTTATTCTCANTGGGATGTGGGTGAAGGTAATATTTCTTTGTGGAATGATAATTGAGGCTTAAAGGAGAGGGATTTATCTGCTATCACTCCACAGAATAATAAGATGTTACTTTTCAATGTTTGGTTCGACGGGAATTGTGATTTTAACAAATTAAGGTCTCTTGTTGGGGATAAAACTGATTTTGTAACCCAGATTCCTATTAAGAAGAATGATAAAGACACTCCTATCTGGAAAACTACTTCTAATATCTCTCATTTGAAGTTGCTTTATTCGAATCTAAATAATCACGATAGGTGGAGGTAGGGAAATTTTATTTGGAATACTTTTCTTACTCCCTCTAGCTCTTTTTTCTTATGCCGATTTATTCTCAACATGCTTCCTCCTGATGATATTCTTAAACTTGAAGGGATGAAATTTTCTTCACAATGTCATTTATGAAAAAATGAAAAGAAATCGGTGGTGTATCTTTTTTTTTCATTGTCATTATGCTAAGGAAATTTAGAATACATTGGGAAAACATTTTCAAATAAATTGGTTTGNCATTGTCATTATGCTAAGGAAATTTAGAATACATTGGGAAAACATTTTCAAATAAATTGGTTTGATTGTAATGACATTGGAAGCTATCTTGTTAAGTGGAAGGCTGTAGAGATGATGGAGTTCAAATTGGCTAGTTTACTTTTTTTGGTGCTTTGGTTTATTTGGTTGGCAAGGAATGATCATAAATATCAAAATTTTGGTTTGGTTCCTAATAATATGGTTTCTTACATTTTTGGTTATTTATTCTGTGCTAGTCTTATTTTGGGTTTGAATGCTGAATTATACCAACCAAGGGTGCGTAGGATGGTCACTCTTATAAAGTGGCAACTTCCTCTTATGAGTTGGGTCAAGGTGAATATTGATGGAAGTTGGACTTCAAAGGCGGTTGGTGCAGGTGGTGTTNCTTGCTTATTTATTCTGGGCTAGTCTTATTTTGGGGTTGAATGCTGAATTATACCAACCAAGGGTGCGTAGGATGGTCACTCTTATAAAGTGGCAACTCCCTCTTATGAGTTGGGTCAAGGTGAATATTGATGGAAGTTGGACTTCAAAGGCGGTTGGTGCAGGTGGTGTTTTTAGTGATCACTTAGGCTTGTGCAAGTGTTTCTTTACTTCTCTAATTGTTGCCTCATCTCCTTTTGAAGCACAATGATGGGCTCTTTTACTTTATTTGTAGGTGGCTATTGTTTTCAAATTCTTAAAGCTGATTATTGAGACCGATTCTATTAATCTTTATAAGGTTTTTTATATGAATATTATAACTAAATGGAATGTCATGGTTATTTGGAATAGAATCATAGAGCTTTTTGATAAGTTCAATATTTCTATTCGTCTGTCTCATATCCTACGAGAGGGAAACTCCTCGGTGGATTGGTTGGCTCGGAGAGGTAAAATTGAGGAAAGGCAATTTGTTGGCATTACACCTAATTTTCATCTAAAATGTCTACTATGGGGAGACTCTGTGGAGTTACCTTTCATCATGACATGAAGTGAGTCATCATGTTTGTTTAGTTTTTTTCATCTTATGAAATTTTTGGAGATATTTTTTGTTTGGTTTATGATGCAAGCAGATTTAGTTCTGTATTTTCTGGCATTTGGAGGTTTTTTGTGGCTATTAGTTCAACCTCTATGCATTTTATGTAAAGAGAATGGATCTCCGAGGATGTTTTGCATGATTGGAGGGATAAATTTTTTTGTTGATAGTAAGAAAATGGCTACAATTTATGAGAGGATGTGGAGTGGATGTGGTGTTTTTCTGTGATGGATATACTTTCTCGTCATCTTATGGTGATGGAAATTTATTATTATTTATGCTGTTATACTTTCATCCCATCGAAATTATATGAGGGATAAAACATCATGAAATATTCAATGAGCTGCTATGAGATAGTATTTGAAGGGTGGGATAGAACCTTTTTTTCTAACTCCAAAATAGATTTAATGTTTCATATGGTGTGGGAGTATTTATGGTTAATGGTGTTACTTGCAGTTTATTTTCTCCTAAGCTGGGAGGAGGCATATATGTATATTAGGCACTTTTGGATTGTTTCCCAATATTATATACTGCATTTTTATCATGAGAATTGTGGCCAGTTTTTTGAGAGGGCTGGAGTAAATTGCTCTATCAACTGCTATATCATAAATTATGTTGTGGGTATTTTTGATACTTTTACTTCCCTAAAATTCAATTGGAAATGAGATATATGAAATATAAAAGAATGAGATTCATGATAAGCATTATGATTTCCTACTTTGTGATAATTTTGATGGTTTCTCAGAAACTTTATAACATTAAGTGTGCTAATAAAGACGATGTCCTGCTAGGCTTAATTACTAATAATTGATATGTTCAGGAGTATATTTTATTTGTTTGCATAATGGCAGACTTGGATTTTTCTTCGTGGTTTTATTGTGTTATTATTTCCCAGTTTCAATTTTTGATGATTTGCAGCCTCAAGAGATTTTCCTTGGCTATTTTGGATTTATACTACTACTGCAAGTTTAGTCGCTTGACTTCCTACAAATGCTACAATCTCAAACTTGTTATGTTTCTTGATTTTATTTGGGAGTTATATTTTTTTATTTGGGTATACTTGTATAATTTTGGTCTTAATTTTGGTATAAGGTATACTTTTTTACTTATTTTTGGGTGGAGTTGCAAGAGGTGGATGATCCCTTTAATTGAGTGCGTTATGTATTTCTTTTGTTTTCTAGTTGGGAATCCGTTACCAAAAAAAATTGCTTCATTTTATTAAATATTAACCCATAGGGAGACGAATAATGCTCCTTTAACTAATATATATATATATANTAGGAGTATATTTTATTTGTTTGCAGGATGGCAGACTTGGATTTTTCTTCAGGGTTTTATTGTATTATTATTTCCCAGTTTCAATTTTTGATGATTTGCAGCTTCAAGAGATTTTCCTTGGCTATTTTGGATTTATACTACTACTGCAAGTTTAGTTGCTTGACTTCCTACAAATGCTACAATCTCAAACTTGTTATGTTTCTTGATTTTATTTGGGAGTTATATTTTTTTATTTGGGTATACTTGTATAATTTTGGTCTTAATTTTGGTATAAGGTATACTTTTTTACTTATTTTTGGGTGGAATTGTAAGAGGTGGATGATCCCTTTAATTGAGTGCGTTATGTTTTTCTTTTGTTTTCTAGTTGGGAATCCGTTACCAAAAAAATTTGCTTCATTTTATTAAATATTAACCCATAGGGAGACGAATAATGCTCCTTTAACTAATATATATATATATANGGCGGGTTGGAGCTTGCTCCACTAGGGTTTCCATGTAATGGCTAAGGTTTTTGGTGGCTCTTTGCCCGTCTTTACTTTGTTTTCTCCCTTCTCTCTATTTTCTTTTCATCCTTTCTTGGAGGTTTTTGCTGTTTTTATGGTTTCTTCTTTCCCGGGCGACCACTTTTTCAAAAAATTTCAATGTTACATTGAAGTGTTTGTATGATGGCTGAGCAAAATACTTTGGATTTAGCGACAAAAATTCAATGTGCTAAGGCAACTTTTGCTGATATTTTTGGGAAAGGTTTTGATACTATCAAAGATTATGATGACTTGGTCTTCCCCTAGACCTATCATGAGGTTGTTGACCCCAATATCAAGCTTTTAAGCAGAAAATTTGGAAAGATGGCTATATTTTATTCTGAGGAGGATATTCAAGGTTTGACATAGGTCTGTAAGTTCACTCTCATAGGGAAATTCCAATTGGGCCACCCTAAAATGGATGTCATTTGAAAGATCTTTGACAACATCAAGCTCAAGGGTGCTTGGATAGTGGACCTTCTTGATGGAAGGCATATATTAATTACTTTATCCAGGGAGGAAGATTATGTAAAAAATTTTTCCAAGCATGTTTTACTGATTGAAGGGATCACCATGAAGATCCTAAAGCGGCCCACTGATTTTGACCCTAGCAAGGAACTTCCTATAGTGCCTATTTAGTTTAAACTTCTAGGACTTAAGTTGCATTTTTTCAACCATAAAGTCCTTTTCAACATTGGTCAAGCTTTGGTAAAACCTCTGAAATTGGATTTTCCAACATTTAATTTATCTATACCTTCTGTTGCTAGAATTCTTGTGGAGGGGAACATTACCTCACTTGAAGTAGATAAAATCTAGTTGAGAACTGAGCATAATGGTTGTTAGCAGAAGATAATAGCTGAACAAAAGCCTTATTATTGTTACCACTGCAGAATGTTTGGTCACACAGATAAAAGATGTTTTAAACTTCATCCCCATCTCAGAAAAATGGCCAATACTACTCTTGTGGCTCTCAATGAGGTTGTTGAGCAGTCCCCTGAAATTTCTCTGAATGCCCAAAACATGTGTCTTATTTAAGTGTGAGAAATTCTAAAGGGGGCAAAAAAAAAAAAGATATGTAGCGTGAGAACTAAAAGGGAGAGATAGAGAGTGAAAGTCAAGGGCTTAGAGATTGTCTTCTAGGGTTGTAAGACGAGAGGGAACGTGAGAGATTTCTTCTTCATTACACTTCTATGAGAGAATTGAGAGTGCTTATAAAGAGAAAAAGGCTTGGAGAGAACTTCTAGGGATTTGCTTTGTAAGGATTGTGAGATAAGTTGTACTTTTCATTTCTTTTTTTTGTAAACTTATTTTTATATATGAAGTCTGTGTTTTATCATATCCTTCTTAGGAATTCTGAGTAGTATTTTTTATCCTTCTCCCTACATTGAAGAAATGGTTTTGTGAAGAAGTGATTTTGTTTTCTACAGTTTTAAATGCCGATAATTTGTGATGATTTGAACTCTGATCTTCATTTACTTTTTTATCTGGCCAATTAAATTGTTAAAATGTGTTTAGAAACATATGTTCTAAAAAGGGGATATGATTTCTACAATAAAGGGAGAATCACATTTGATTTCATGGGAGAGTCTGTAATCCATGGGATTAGTTGTAAATAAATAAGAAAATATACTTTGTTGGATGTAGAACTGAAAGATTTTACGGTGCAGATTAAAATCTCCAATTTAGTTCAGTTGATTAGAATCTAATGCCAGCATATTAGCCCTGAGGTGAGGGAGTAGTGAGAGCTCTGAAGTGACAGTCGGTATCCTCCCAACCTAACCACGGAATTAGAGACCAAACTCTTGATTAGTTAATGTTCTTTATAGCGCTTGGAAGAGGGTAGAGAATAGGATTTCTCCTATTTGACACAAAAAAAGTTTTTAAATACATTTTTAAAATGATTTCAATTTCTTCACAAGCCATATTTTCATTGTAAAGGGGATGGGTGTTTTCTCATACTTGAACATTTTTTGAACAAAAACCTTTTTTTTATTTCAGTAAATTTAACTTTTGAAAGGTTAACATTTAGTTTAATTTAACTGTTGCAGTCGTACATCTGCATATTTAGTAGCATTTCACTTAAGTAGTTTAACTTCAAACTTCATACTTTACTTTGTTTTTATTTTTATTTTTATTTAAGAATAGAATATTAATTGCTTGCTTATATATATTTCCAGCTTCTCTTTAGGATCGATATTTAGGACTCCATTAGAGCCCTGTATTACTTGAACGATACGTTTACTTGCGTTATATGTAGAAGAGAATTGGAAGTTTAAAAGATGTTTTGAAGATAAATTATTTTCATTAAAGTTGCATTACTGTTTGGGTTACATGTAAAATTATTATTAATTTAATCCTAAGTTTTTGCGCATCAAATTTTTGGCACCGTTGCCGGGGAAGTAACAGAAAGTATTAGTTATTTTTTTTTATTTTAAAAATATATAAAAAAGAGTATTTGTAGTTTAGTTTGAACATTTTCTTATTTAAGTGTGTTGCTTATTTTTAATTACTTATTTTATTTTTTTTTATGCGTAGTATAAGATCTGAAAACTTAGTACCTTATGATTCTGAACTGGAAAGAACTGTTAGAAAAATTTGAAAACAACAAAAAGAGAAAAATCATTTCAGCAAAATGACTTACAAATTAGGTAATGTTGGATATGAAAATGAACATCATGAGAGAACTTTAAGGGATTATGTTAATCCTACAGTAGATGAAATTCATTTGAGTATACAAAACGCTACTGGAGCTACCAATTCATTTGATCATAAATCTGCTATTATCCAAACGGTACAAAATAATCAGTTTGGGGGAACCACAACTAAAGATCCCAATTTGCACCTTGCTAGTTTTCAAGAATTGTGTGCTATATTTAAATATGATGGAGTATAATATCTATATTAGATACTCAAATAGTCGCTATATCAAAGAAGATAGATCAAAATTGAATTAATTACTCTCAAACAACACCTATGCTTGAGGAGAAATCATTTGGACAAATGATAGAATCTCAATCTTCTCATGAGACTTTAAATGCAATAAACAATCATTCTAATAATCCTTATGCCACTTATTATAATCTTGGTTGGAAGAATCATCCAAACTTTAGTTGCAGTAACAATAACTTGAATGTTATTATTCTAAAATGGGTAAACAATGTTGCAAACCCAGTGGAAAGCTCCAACCATCAAGAAAATCAAGCTTATAAACCTTATTACTCCCTAGGATTTAATAATTTGCAAAGTAAGGAGAAGAAGTTATCATTGGAAGAATTGATAATGCAAATGAGATGTTAATTACAGTGTCGAGGTGCTGCAATCAGAAACATGAAAAATCAATTGGGATGTATTGCTACAACACTTAGCAATAGACCTCCAGGAACATTGCCTAGTAATGTTGAAGTAAATCCTAAAATTGAAAACAATGGGCAAATTAAAGTTATTCAACTGAGTAGTGAAAAAGAAATAGAAGAAAGAGTTCAACGAGAAGTTGAAGTAGAAAAAGATGAGGTGGAAAATGAAAATTCTGGTGAAGATTTTCATTGTGAGTTAGAAAGTCTTATTAAACCAATGAAAATCACTATAGAAAGACCATCACCTCCATTTCCTCAAAAGTTGAAGAAAAAGTATAGAAATAATAAATTTTTGAAATTTTTAGAAATTTTGAGGAAATTGACGATAAACATTTCATTTGTTGAAACTTTGGAACAACTGCCAAGCTATGTGAAGTTCATGAAGGATATACCTAATAAGAAAAGGAAGTTTGTAGATAATGAGACTGTTGNCTTCTAAAGGGGGCGAAAAAAAAAGATATGTAGCGTGAGAACTAAAAGGGAGAGATAGAGAGTGAAAGTCAAGGGCTTAGAGATTGTCTTCTAGGGTTGTAAGACGAGAGGGAAGGTGAGAGATTTCTTCTTCATTACACTTCTACGAGAGAATTGAGAGTGCTTATAAAGAGAGAAAGGCTTGGAGAGAACTTCTAGGGATTTTCTTTGTAAGGATTGTGAGATAAGTTGTACTTTTCATTTCTTTTGTTTGTAAACTTATTTTTATATATGAAGTCTGTGTTTTATCATATCCTTCTTATGAATTATGAGTAGTATTTTTTATCCTTCTCCCAACATTGAAGAAATGGTTTTGTGAAGAAGTGATTCTATTTTCTACAGTTTTAAATGCCGATAATTTGTGATGATTTGAACTCTGATTTTCATTTACTTTTTTATCTGGCCAATTAAATTGTTAAAATGTGTTGAGAAACATATGTTCTAAAAAGGGGATATGATTTCTACAATAAAGGGACAATCACATTTGATTTCATGGGAGAGTATGTAATCCATGGGATTAGTTGTAAATAAATAAGAAAATATACTTTGTTGGATGTAGAATTGGAAGATTTTAAGGTGCAGATTAAAATCTCCAATTTAGTTCAGTTGATTAGAAACTAATGCCAGCATATTAGCCCTGAGGTGAGGGAGTAGTGAGAGCTCTGGAGTGACAGTCGGTATCCTCCCAACCTAACTACGGAATTAGAGACCAAACTCTAGATTAGTTAATGTTCTTTATAGCGCTTGGAAGAGGGTAGAGAATAGGATTGCTCCTATTTGACACAAAAAGAGTTTTTAAACATATTTTTAAAATGATTTCAATTTCTTCACAAACCATATTTTCATTGTAAAGGGGATGGGTGTTTTCTCATACTTGAACATTTTTTAAACAAAAACCTTTTTTTTATTTCAGCAATTTAACTTTTGAAAGTTTAACATTTAGTTTAATTAAACTATTGCAGTTGTACATCTGCATATTTAGTAGCATTTCACTTGAGTAGTTTAACTTCAAACTTCATACTTTACTTTGTTTTTATTTTTATTTTTATTTAAGAATAGAATATTAATTGCTTGCTTATATATATTTCCAGCTTCTCTTTAGGATCGATATTTAGGACTCCATTAGAGCCCTGTATTACTTGAACGATACGTTTACTTGCGTTATATGTAGAAGAGAATTGGAAGTTTAAAAGATGTTTTAAAGATAAATTATTTTCATTAAAGTTGCATTACTGTTTGGGTTACATTGTAAAATTATTATTAATTTAATCCTAAGTTTTTGCGCATCAATTTTTTGGCACCGTTGCCGGGGAAGTAACAGAAAGTATTAGTTATTTTATTTTATTTTAAAAATATATAAAAAAGAGTATTTGTAGTTTAGTTTGAACATTTTCTTATTTATGTGTGTTGCTTATTTTTAATTACTTTATTTTTTTTTATGCGTAGTATAAGATCTGAAAACTTAGTACCTTATGATTCTGAACTGGAAAGAACTGTTAGAAAAATTTGAAAACAACAAAAAGAGAAAAATCATTCCAGCAAAATGGCTTATAAATTAGGTAATGTTGGATATGAAAATGAACATCATGAGAGAACTTTAAGGGATTATGTTAATCCTACAGTAGATGAAATTCATTTGAGTATACAAAACGCTACTGGAGCTACCAATTCATTTGATCATAAATCTGCTATTATCCAAACGGTACAAAATAATCAGTTTGGGGGAACCACAACTAAAGATCCCAATTTGCACCTTGCTAGTTTTCAAGAATTGTGTGCTATATTTAAATATGATGGAGTACAATATCTATATTAGATGCTCAAATAGCCGCTATATCAAAGAAGATAGATCAATATTGAATTAATTACTCTCAAACAACACCTATGCTTGAGGAGAACTCATTTGGACAAATGATAGAATCTCAATCTTCTCATGAGACTTTAAATGCAATAAACAATCATTCTAATAATCCTTATGCCACTTATTATAATCTTGGTTGGAAGAATCATCCAAACTTTAGTTGCAGTAACAATAACTTGAATGTTATTATTCTAAAATGGGTAAACAATGTTGCAAACCCAGTGGAAAGCTCCAACCATCAAGAAAATCATGCTTATAAACCTTATTACCCCCTAGCATTTAATAATTTGCAAAGTAAGGAGAAGAAGTTATCATTGGAAGAATTGATATTGCAAATGGGATGTTAATTACAGTGTCGAGGAGCTGCAATCAGAAACATGAAAATCAATTGGGATGTATTGCTACAGCACTTAGCAATAGACCTCCAGGAACATTGCTTAGTAATGTTGAAGTAAATCCTAAAATTGAAAACAATGGGCAAATTAAAGTTATTCAACTGAGTAGTGAAAAAGAAATAGAAGAAAGAGTTCAACGAGAAGTTGAAGTAGAAAAAGATGAGGTGGAAAATGAAAATTCTGGTGAAGATTTTCATTGTGAGTCAGAAAGTCTTATTAAACCAATGAAAATCACTATAGAAAGACCATCACTTCCATTTCCTCAAAAGTTGAAGAAAAAATATATAAATAATAAATTTTTGAAATTTTTAGAAATTTTGAGGAAATTGACGATAAACATTTCATTTGTTGAAACTTTGGAACAAATGCCAAGCTATGTGAAGTTCATGAAGGATATACCTAATAAGAAAAGGAAGTTTGTAGATANATTCTAACAAAATGGATGGGTCTATTAGGTTAGATACTGCTTTTTGGGCATACAGGACAGCTCATAAGACACCTATATGAATGTCCTCATATAGATTAATTTTTGGGAAGACTTGTCACTTGCTAGTTGAATTGGAACATAAAGCTTACTGGGCAATAAAATATTTTAATTTCAATTTAGAAGAAGCTGGCGAGAAAAGATTATTGTAATTGAATGAGCTTGAAGAAATTAGGAATGAATCTTACGTTAATACGATGATTTATAAGGGAAAAATGAAAGAATGACATGGTCAGAAGATAATAAAAAGAAAATTTGAACTTAGATAAGAAGTTCTATTATATAATACAAGAATTAAATTATTTCTTGGAAAATTAAAGTCTAGGTGGAAAGGGCCATTCAGAGTTATAAAAACCTATCTCTATGCAGCAATCAAAATTGAAGTTTCCAAAACTGGAATAATATTTAAAGTGAATGAGCACAGATTGAAACCTTGTTTTGATGGTCAAAGATCAAATGCTAAAGCAACTATCATGTTGGAGCACCCAAAATCAGACTGGGAATGCCGTGCTAGCGACATAAAACCAAGCGCTTTGTGGGAGGAAACCCATATGTATCGTTATTTATTTTGAGTTTTTGTTTAAAATCTTTTATGTATGTTTATGTCTATATTTTTATGTAATCCGTGTATTTGAGAAAAATGTTTAGAAACTTCTTCGTTTACCTAATGTTTTGAAAAAACTGAGAATGTATTTGATCAAAATCAAAACGGCCAAAATTTTGGAACTGGCGCATGCTGTGTTAAATTTCTGAGGCTAGCGCATGATGCACCAGATCATTGCATGATGCACCGCAAAGAAAAAAATGACTTAAAACATTTCAAATGGAAATTTTTGGTGGTTTTTGTGGGGGACTCATTCAAATAACTCCTAAAAACTGATTTCAAGACATATTTTAAGGGAGAAAATGAGAAAAGAGTCATCACTTTTCAATTCCTATGGCTTTCCACTCTAGAAACTCAGCTAGATTTGGAATTTTCAAGCAAGGAAAGTTCATCATTTTCGATGCACAGAAGTTGCATGATCAAGTTATAATGAAGAAGAGGCTCATTAAAGAGAGGGGATTTGTGAATCAAGGATTCAACACGCTGAATACTCAAGTCGAAGAAGTTATTGCATAGAGGCATTGGGAAGTACTTTGCTACACTACTGCCGCTGTAGTCATCTATATAATGAAATAATTTTATGAAAATCTTCATGGGATCAACCAAGGAATGATCTACGTGCGAGGCAGGTTTGTGGAGTTCATTCCCTCGAGAATCAACAAAAGTTTATGATCGAGAACGTGCCTGTCTGCCACCATGCAAATTTTTCCCCGACAAGAGACAACATGGATGAACTCTACCATTGCCTTACAGATGAAGATGTTAATTGGGAAGCCTGAGATGATGGAAATGTGAGGTTTTCTTCATCATTGTTAAATCCTACTTTGAAGGCAAGACATTTCTTCATTTCCTCTAAATTACTGTCTACTTTGAAAATTAGTAAGGCCACTAAGGAGAGAACTATCCTGAACTATTGTATTCAAATTGGAAAACCTATTAATATTGGGGCCATAATTGTAAAATCAGTTTTGGGTTTGATTGTGAATGGATCTGCAACTGGATTGGGACATCCATCAACTATTTTCCAACTCTGCAGTCAATCCCAAGTACCTTATGAAAGTTGGGAGAAAGTACTACTATCTATGGATCCTGAAGTTCACTGTAGTTGCATTGGAATGCGAGATGAAAATGATATGTATGTACTAATGGATCAAGGATCCCAGAATTCATGACCTATTCAGCTTTATTCCAAATCGAGTGCACTTTCAAAGAGAATCAAGAAGATAGAGAAAGAGGTACATAATTTTATGCATGCAATTGATTATATTTCTGAAATGTTGGATCACCTCGATTGTAGACTCAAGGAACATTTTGAACATATAGGGCGTATTGAAGATGGTCTAGTACGTTTTTTCAAGAAGCATGCATGGATTGAGGAGGAAAATCCAACTGATGAATTTCTATTTAAGCCCTTCTACGATTTGTATGTGCACTAACAGTATATGGGAAATATCTAGGAGGATGAGAGTGAAAGAATGTTTAAAGCTGAGTTAAGCACGAAATGTTTTGTCTAGTTTGTTTGTTTAAGTTTGTTATGTTAGATTACCTTTGCTCTCTATTGTTGCACTATCTATGTTCTTTGCTTTGAAGTTTCATGTTTAGATTTCAGTGTAGGATGTTGGTTTGCTTTAAAACACTGAATTTGTTATGTATTGGCTTGAAAAATATTAGTTTGTAATAATGCGCATTTCAGATATAAATATGAGTTTTGTGTTTTTTGTGAAAATTAGGTGTTAGTTTGATGTTTAATTATACTTATAAAGGTTTATTTAAATCAAATATGGTTGACGTAAAGCGACACGGAGCAAATTTCCACATAAACCAAGATCTGGTAAAAATACGCTCTGGCGCAAGATGCGCCAACTTACAGAGCCTTGGTGCATGATGCACTAGATTTGGCGCATGATACGTGAGATTTGGCGCACGTTGCACAAAAGGTCCGAACATGCCAGATTGGCTAAAACCCCTGCTAAATCGCATGAAAACCTCCATTTTTGTTGCTTGGTCATCTTCCACTTCAACCTTTAGTCTATAGCATCACATTGCATGCTAAAGAGAAGGATTTGTAGGCCAAAAATCATAGATTTCATCTTCTCTTGGTAAGAGCTTCAATTTAACTTAGAAATTTTTTATTTTCACCATGGATTTTGGGAGATCTGGAAAATGAGATTTTTGATGGAAATGCTTGGAGAAAACTCATGCTGAAATGTTTCTTACTAAATAATCTTCCTTTGAGAGTTAGAATTGCGATTTAGTAATTTATTTGAATTTTATTTAGATTTTCATAGAATCTCCAATGGCTCCCCGTACAAAAAGAGGAAGAACGTCAGGCAAATTTGATGCTTGAAAGTTTGTTAATTTTAAGGCCCAACACTATTACAATACATAAATTGAGACCCGGATATTGCTTCAGGAAAGGGCATTTGTGAACCCAGGAGGCGAGGTTGAAAGGTTAATTCTCCCAAGAAATTAGGAGTGATTCTGCTACTTCACTGCTGTAGCAATCGTCTTGATGGTTTGGGAGTTCTATGCCAACCTTAGGTTCACTACGGAAGATCATATTTTAGTGAGAGGTATGCAAGTTGAGTTTGTTTTATATAGGCTAAGGAATGTCTTCCATGATGAATATGTCACTTTTGTTATCACTAATTCATCACTAGAAGAAGTCATTGCCTTTCTGACTGATGGAAGAGGGGAGTGGAAGATAAAGAATAACAAAATAGTTAACTTCCCCGCTTCCATGTTGACGATTAAGTGCAAAGTATGGCATCACTTCTTCTCTGTCAGAATTTTACCTACAAATCATCTTGCTGATGTTACAAAGGATCGAGTTGTGTTGAACTATTGTATTCAGAACATGAAGGCAATAGACGTTGGTGCACTTATAGCTCATCACGCTTGGCATATTCTTGGTAGTGCTACTGCTGGAGGTTTGGGATAGCCTGCCCTGACTTTCACTCTATGTGAACAATCAAAAGTTGAATCCCATAAAAATGAAGAGAGATTACAACCTCGGAATTTGATTGGGAGGCACATGATTCAAAGAGTAGAATCATTTGTTGAGTCCAGAAGTGGAAGAAGGGATAAGCCCTCTACATCAGCTGCAGGAGCATCTACTTCTAGTTCTGCATTGTTGGAAGGTATTATGGACCAGCACATGATTCAACAATATGATTTCATTAAAATACAGACTCAGCTGGGATGGATAGAAGCAAGGAATGCATATAATGATGAATATCAGTAGAGGAGAGTTCATCATGATATAGGTTTTCCAAATGCTACGGCTAGACACTTCATGGGTGAACATAATGTGAACTTTCCTACTTGCCCCGGCTTTATTCCCTATGCTCCCATTCGTGATGAAGATGAAGAGGCAAGAGAAGAAGAAGATGATGATGATGATGATAATGGTGAGGAAGGAGATGAGAACTTGGTTTAATTTAAGTTTGATTTGATATTATGTGTTGTTTGTATATATGTTTTTACTATGTTGCACTTTTATTTGAGACTTGTTGGATTTAAGATTTTTATGTTGTGTTGTGGACCTGGAATTTGTAATAGTAATAGTAGACTTTTTACTTTTCAATTTTAGTTTTAGTATTTTTAGTTTAAGCATGTTGAATGTTTAGTATTTTCAGTTTTTATTTTTCAGTTTTAGTATTTCAGTTTTAATTTCCAGCAAATTCTTTAGAATATATTATGTTTTATTTAATGCTTAAAAGCCTATATGTAGTTTTACAGTTAGTACCTGCAGTATACAGAACCAATTTCATGTTCAAAAATCCTCTATAGCTTTGTTTTTATTATTATGCATTTACTGTTTTCTTTTACCAACTAAAATTTTGTACTAAAATATTTTTAAATTCATTTAAAAATTTAAATTTGGGTGGGAAAGAAAAGTTTCTTTTAAAATGGAGAAAACTAAATTTTATTTGTCCTTAAGTAATTATATTTTTCAAAATTAATTTAACATGACCTGGGATATCAAGATTTAACTTTAAATGACTATACTTATGTTTATAAATATTATAATAAATTCAGGTAAAATTTTTTTAATAATGAAGGTCAATTCTAATGTTAAAGAAATTTGGTATGATAGGATGAGACTATGTTTTTCTATTTTAAGTAAAGGAAAATTGTATTTTTGAAGTGTTAAAAATTTTAGAGTTTCATGTAAGAAGAAAGGAATGAGGCTTTATGAAAAAACATAAACTAGTATTACTTTATTAAGTAAGGAGAGGTATGGAGTTTAAACTTTAAGAAGAGGATAATGGAGTTCAAAATTGTTAAAGGATATCCAGTTATAATAATCCTCACATGAAAAATGAAAAAGAAAAAGAAAAAAAAATAGGGATTAAATAGATTCTAAGAGAAAGAAAAAAGGAAATAAGAGGAAGAAAAAGAAAAGAAAAAATAATTGGTGAGGAGAAGCTTGAGGAGATGCTTAATAAAAAATTGGCTTTACTTGAATCAACTTAAATAAGGAGCTTTATTACACTTTCTAAACTTGTATTGAAGTATTAGTAGCATTCCTAGTAAAGTTTTCATGAAGTTCTCTTTCATATAAATGTTTTAAATGTCCTTGGCATGATAAATTACAATTCTTCATGAAATGAATAGAGATTCAGAAATCTTAAATTTGATTAATAGATATTCCTAGACTTGGAGTTTGAACCTAAGTTATTAAAGGTTTTTCTTAATTTTTGGTATTCTATTTATTGAACTAAAGTATAGAAGTGATAAGTTAATCTCTATCCTAAAGTCATATGCTTTTATGTAAGAGAAGTGTCACTTGAGGATAAGTAACATTTAAGTTTGGGGGATTTTGATACACAAAAATAATATATTATTTTAAGTACCATTTTTATGCCTATTTTTTGTGATATTGCACTTTAAAGAAAGGCATTTTTGTATTTTTGTTAGAGGTATACCATTTTTAGGCATTTAAAGCAAAAATGGCCAAAGGAGCAAAATTTGGAGTAAAAACAACCAATTTTGTGGTTTGGCGCAAGATGGGCCAAACTGGCGCATGACGCGCCCAAATCTGGAGTGCTGGTGCATGATGCATCAGATCGGCGCATGATGCGCCAGATCGGCGCATGATGCGCCATATCGGCGCATGATGCGCCATATCGGCGCATGATGCGCCAGATCGCCGCATGATGCGCCAGATCGCCGCATGATGCGCCATATGAAACTTTTTCAAAATAAGGCGGTTCAAGACAAATTTTCCGTGAATTCTCAAATGAACACTTATTATAACACCCCATGGAGTGATTCAATGCAACTAGACGCTTTGAAAGGTTCTAGTTTCAAGTGGTTTGACCCTAGTATCAAAGAGGCACGTATTTTGAATTCAAAGGTTTGACTTTTGAATTTTGGAAGGAAATTGNTAGCTTTGTTTTTATTATTATGCATTTACTGTTTTCTTTTACCAACTAAAATTTTGTACTAAAATATTTTTAAATTCATTTAAAAATTTNACTTTGTTTTTATTTTTATGCATTTACTGTTTTCTTTTACCAACTAAAATTTTGTACTAAAATATTTTTAAATTCATTTAAAAATTTAAATTTGGGTGGGAAAGAAAAGTTTCTTTTAAAATGGAGAAAACTAAATTTTATTTGTCCTTAAGTAATTATATTTTTCAAAATTAATTTAACATGACCTGGGATATCAAGATTTAACTTTAAATGACTATACTTATGTTTATAAATATTATAATAAATTCAGGTAAAATTTTTTTAATAATGAAGGTCAATTCTAATGTTAAAGAAATTTGGTATGATAGGATGAGACTATGTTTTTCTATTTTAAGTAAAGGAAAATTGTATTTTTGAAGTGTTAAAAATTTTAGNACTATACTTACGTTTATAAATATTATAGTAAATTTAGGTAAAAATTTTTTAATAATGAAGGTCAATTCTAATGTTAAAGATATTTGGTATGATAGGATGAGACTATGTTTTTCTATTTTCAGTAAACGAAAATTGTATTTTTGAAGTGTTAAGAATTTTAGAGTTTCATGTAAGAAGAAAGGAATGAGGCTTTATGAAAAAACATAAACTAGTATTACTTTATTAAGTAAGGAGAGGTATGGAGTTTAAACTTTAAGAAGAGGATAATGGAGTTCAAAATTGTTAAAGGATATCCAGTTATAATAATCCTCACATGAAAAATGAAAAAGAAAAAGAAAAAAAAATAGGGATTAAATAGATTCTAAGAGAAAGAAAAAAGGAAATAAGAGGAAGAAAAAGAAAAGAAAAAATAATTGGTGAGGAGAAGCTTGAGGAGATGCTTAATAAAAAATTGGCTTTACTTGAATCAACTTAAATAAGGAGCTTTATTACACTTTCTAAACTTGTATTGAAGTATTAGTAGCATTCCTAGTAAAGTTTTCATGAAGTTCTCTTTCATATAAATGTTTTAAATGTCCTTGGCATGATAAATTACAATTCTTCATGAAATGAATAGAGATTCAGAAATCTTAAATTTGATTAATAGATATTCCTAGACTTGGAGTTTGAACCTAAGTTATTAAAGGTTTTTCTTAATTTTTGGTATTCTATTTATTGAACTAAAGTATAGAAGTGATAAGTTAATCTCTATCCTAAAGTCATATGCTTTTATGTAAGAGAAGTGTCACTTGAGGATAAGTAACATTTAAGTTTGGGGGATTTTGATACACAAAAATAATATATTATTTTAAGTACCATTTTTATGGCTATTTCTTGTGATATTGCACTTTAAAGAAAGGAATTTTTGTATTTTTGTTATAGGTATACCATTTTTAGGCATTTAGAGCAAAAATGGCAAAAGGAGCAAAATTTGGAGTAAAAACAACCAATTTTGGGGTTTGGCGCAAGATGGGCCAAACTGGCGCATGACACGCCAAAATCTGGAGCGCTGGTGCATGATGCATCAAATCGGAGCATGATGCGCCAGATCGGCGCATGATGCGCCAGATCGGCGCATGATGCGCCAGATCGGCGCATGATGCGCCAGATCGGCGCATGATGCGCCATATGAAACTTTTTCAAAATAAGGCGGTTCAAGACAAATATTCCGTGAATTCTTAAATGAACACTTATTATAACACTCCATGGAGTGATTCAATGCAACTAGACGCTTTGGAAGGTTCTAATTTCAAGGGATTTGACCCTAGTATCAAAGAGGCACGTATTTTGAATTCAAAGGTTTGACTTTTGAATTTTGGAAGGAAATTGAAATAGTTTTCAGAGGAGACAGCCTAAAATAAAATCAAGTTGGAGAAGAACTTTTAAAGGGGGGCAAAAAAAAGATAGGTGGCATGAGAACGAAGAGGGAGAGATAGAGAGTGAAAGTCAAGGACTTGGAATTGTCTTCTAGGGTTGTAAGAGGAGAAGGAAGGTGAGAGATTTCTTCTTCATTAAACCTTTAAGAGAGAATTGAGAGTGCTTGTAAGAAGAGAAAGGCACCTATTAACTTTGCAGAGAGCTTAAAATTAAGGAGGCCACCCGATCTTTGAACCTAAAGTTGAGCCCATCCCTTGTGAGGCTTCCCCAATGGATTCTTCCATAGTTCAATCCTCCAACTTAGCATCCAGAGACCAGTCAATCAGAGCTCAGGGCTCACCACTTGACCATTGCTATAAAATCACCCTCTTTTAGCCATTAAAAGAGATTATCCAATTATCTGAGGAGACTCTGCCAAATTTTCACCAAAGCTTCTCCAAGCCTCCTTGAGTTCAATCCCATTGTCCTCAGCCACCCATAGCCTTTGTCTCTCTGGAATTTTAAGCTCAAAATCTTGGGGGCTTCTTTCACTACACCAAACTCTCCCAAAATTTAAATTAAACCATTTAAAAGCTTCCTCAGAAAACATGAGGAAGTTCCCCATCAAAACTCTTCTCTCCTGAGCACTCTAACCCACTCCTAGACTAAGGCCACATCACCCTTTGATTGAAGTCCTACTTAGACCTCATAATAGTGCAAGGTGATACTTTAAAGAGGTTTGTTGGAAGAAAGCTTCCACAAGCACCCAATCAAGGCCTCGCCTCTTCGACAAAGGTATATTCCAAAATCCTTATTTTAGCCTCGATTTCATTAATTATGAATTAAATTTGTATTTCATACGTATGTGACTGTATAAATACATTCTCCTTGACTAGATGAAGCTATAGGAACAAATCTTATGTGATTTGGTTAAGTATAGAGCATGATTTCAAGGTTTTATTGTGGACAGTTCTCAGTTTAAAACAGATGGAGATGATGAACGGATGTTGTCCATTTACATGTGTATTGATCAAATGGCGGAGGAGGAGTCAGACAAAAAGATGGTTCAAAAAGCATGGGTCGAGTCAGCACTGGCATGGAACGTGACATCAAATGGATAAGTAGAAAAGTAGGGCTTTTCTGATTTATTTAAATACTGAAAATTTAAAAATTCATAACTTGGTGTAAAAAATCACAAAAAATAAAATAAAATTGCCTTATTTCTCAGTGAACAGAGGAGAATATTATGGACTATAAATAAAAATTAATTACCACATATTTTATTTTTAATTAAATAAATACTCCAAAGAGTATTTTAATTATATTGAATTAAATATTAATCATCTTGGCTTGAAATTTGTGGGGCTTATTTTGCATGTGGTTAGAGATGTTCTATGATTTTTCTAAAGTCAGAGAGCACCACTAACACTAAAAGACCTAAATTTCAAGTATAGTTGCCTATTTCTACCTAAAATAATTATATAAATTGAAACATAAATATGAAAAAATGGGTTTTTTTTATAGGTTCCCTGAAGTCAGAGGACTCTAAGAAAAATATAAATTAAGTATAAATAATTATGTACATTACTATAGCTAATTAAGTATTTTAAAATCATAAAAGTTTAAATAAATATAATATAACCCAAAAAAGATTACAAAAATTATTCCACGCTGTAAATAATGATTATTTTAACCCTCTATTAAAATTTGAAACCCATTTGAATTGATTTAAACACAAAACACAATTTTTCAAGTAAAATGGGATTTTTGCATTAAAATAATTATAAAATATAAAATATAGTAAGGCAAATTATGAAATGTGGTTTTCAATGTTCCTTATGAGCAGAGGCATCTAAGAAAAATAAAATTTGTTTTAAAGTAAATAGTTTCTTTTTGGCTTTTTTATTTAAAAATAATTTAAAAAACAAAAATGCACCAAGGTGTTCCAAATTATTCCCTGATCACTTGGGATCCTTTAAAAATTTTTTCCCAATTTTTCTAATTTAGTTTTGTATATTTTTAAATACTATAAATGTACTTTCCTTAATTTTTCATTAAACTATATATAATAAATAGAATACAAATAAGAAAAAATGAAAAGTTTGTTTCTCTGAGTTCTGTATACCTAGTGAAATTTAATAAAAATATAAAAAGTAATTTTTGGAATTAAATTTTATTTTCTATTTAATGAATCACTAAAATAAAAAAATCATTTTAATAATTGAAATATATTATAAAAAATCATGAAATTTGGTTCAAGTGGTCCTCTGACCTAGGTGAACCAACAAAAATTTTCCCATGAATAGAAACTTTACCTTGGTTAGTTAAATAAATTAAAAAAATTCAACTTTTTAAGCTAAAATAATTTTTAAAAATAATATATATATATATATATATATATATATATATATATATATATATAATTTCTCCTTTGATATTTTAATTGACCAATGAGTGGGGGTACCATAAAAATTTCAAAATCATTTGAGTTCAATTTAATGAGTCATGAAGTGAAGAACCCTAGGGGCAAGATAGTAATTTTTTATTTTGATGTCTAAAATAAATTTTAGGATTAGTCAAAGGGTAAATGGGTAATTTTGATCATAATAGACTTTTTTGGATGTTTGAAAAATCAGGGTTTAAGCGATAGAAACCAACTTGTCACTTTTTCACAATAAGGGTAAAAGTGTAATTTTATAAATTATAGTGACTTGGTGGTTAACCTAATTGGATGATACTAAATTAGTGTGCTTAAGTCAGGAAGATAATAACTTACTCATTTAAATTGCCCTTAGTTGGTGATTAGATGATAGACAAGATCCTTTAATGAGAATTGAATAAATTTTCATTTAACAATTATTATTATCATAGATCTACCCCGAAGATTGGACTTGAGGGCTTAGCACTGAGCTAGAGTTAATTTTAACTTATTTAATGAGGATTAGAAAAGATAAACTTGATTAATTAATGAAAACTCTTAAACACTACAAGCCCATTTTTAATTGTGGGTATGAGATCTTTAATGATTTGAGCATGCCTTGAGGGCATCCACTTACATAACCCTTAAGTAAAACCTTAAGTAAATGTCTAAGTACCCATTCATAGGATATATAAGATGTTAAGGTTCATTGACCACAAGGTATGTTAATTTAAAACCTAAAGTAACTTCAGATGATAAATTGAACAACATAATAAGTTCAAATGAAATTGAAACGTTTTAAAAAGTTTTAAAAGATTGTTTAAGGTATTTCCCGAACACTTTTATAATCTTTTGGATATTTTGAAGGAAAACTAAACCTATTATACTTTGTTCTAGAAATTCCTCTATTAAAACTTTTATGGACCCACCATGTCATCTCTCGGGACCCAATAATTAGTCTAAATCAATAGAAATTCCCTATACTAATTTTCTCATATTAATTGACCCAATGATCATAGATTTGAGTCTTCTCTAAGGTATTTCAATCTTCATGAGCAACTAGGGATATTTGTTTTTTCCACATATGAATCATTGGGCTTATGTAAGTCTGTGGTCGAGGTGGCTAGGGCAAGGATGATAATGCTAATGTGTGCTAAAACAAAGGATATAATGTGGGATTTTAAAATAGTATCCCTTACCTCAAGGACCTCTGACAAAAGAAGAGGACAAGGAACAATGATATTATTGACGACTCTTGAGAAGATGATTGCCTTAAATACTCTTAGGTTGCTTGAAGTCCTAGATCGATCAAATTAATTAACCTTTGGACTGTGTCACTCTACAAAATGTTTTAACCAAAAACATCTTTAGTAGGATAAAGTGGATTCTATATGCATGGAAAGCAAATTTAAAATTGAAAAATTATAAAGTTCCACAGTTAATCACTTGGATTGAGGTTATGACTGCCCTCCATAGATTATTGAGTAGGTAGCTCTCAGTTAAGGTTGGGAAGTACATAGTCTAGCTCTGAGCCCCCACCTTTACTAATGTCTTATACCTAGTCCCAATCTTCCATATGTGACTACGGGTGTTCTCTTAGTCGCTCGTGTACGACTCATTTTTTTAATTTTTTTATTACTGCATACTCCTGTCTACTTTCCTGCAATTTATTTAAATTTTCTACAAATATATTATGCTTTATGATGCTNAATAGATTATTGAGTAGGTAGCTCTCAGTTAAGGTTGGGAAGTACACAGTCTAGCTCTGAGCCCCCACCTTTACTAATGTCTTATACCTAGTCCCAATCTTCCATATGTGACTACAGGTGTTCTCTTAGTCGCTCGTGTTTTGCTACGACTCATTTTTTTAATTTTTTTAGTACTGCATACTCCTGTCTACTTTCCTGCAATTTATTTAAATTTTCTACAAATATATTATGCTTTATGATGCTAATCTTGCAGGGGTAGCAGAGGCCCAGGTACGCATTTATATTTTATAAAATGTAATTTTACTTATTTACTTTATAGCATTTTTTACCGCATTTATTTACCTTACCTACAAAACCATACCAAAATTGAAAATTATAAAACCATTTTCAAAATTAAACAAATTTTGCAAAAAAAAAAAAAACATAACACGACCTTTTGAATTTGCAGGAGTCCCTTGAAAGAGGTAATCAACGGTTGCTAACGAGATATCCCAAGTTTAAATTAGCATAAGAACTCATTTACTCTAATTAAATTCAAAAAAAANAAAAATTAAACAAATTTTGCAAAAAAATAAAACATAACACGAACTTTTGAATTTGCAGGAGTCCCTCGGAAGAGGTAATCATCGGTTGCTAACGAGATATCCCAAGTTTAAATTAGCATAAGAACTCATTTACTCTAATTAAATTCAAAAAAAAATAGTGGTACCAAAATTAAGGAACCATGTGATCCTAACCAATGCATTCTAATCAACTTTAACCATCCCAAATATGATACTCGTACAACAAAACTAAAGCATTGAAACGTACAAGGTAAAACCTTTTGAACCTTAAACCTAGAGTTGTCACTTTGAGGAAGAGCTTGGAGCTAGCTCTGCGGCAGCATGAGAGAAATTGAATATACGACTTCAA
Source organism: Phalaenopsis hybrid cultivar (assembly GCA_002079205.1). Lineage (NCBI taxonomy): Eukaryota > Viridiplantae > Streptophyta > Magnoliopsida > Asparagales > Orchidaceae > Phalaenopsis > Phalaenopsis hybrid cultivar. The sequence goes on from JXCR01094511.1 coordinate 45,511, forward strand.
TCTTTCCCTAAAATTAAATAACAAGCCATAAGATTTCAAAGTTTTTTGCTTAGTGTAACATAAACTTTATCATTAGGTCTCTAGACAAGCCTGTTGTGTAATTTAAGCCCGAACTCGTTTTAGGCTCTGAGGTCGTCATTCGTCACATTGTAAAACCTCCTATCTTTCAGCCTATTTGTATGATTGTGTCATGNGGAAATAGTGGTACCAAAATTAGGGAACCATGTGATCCTAACCAATGTCATTCTAGTCAACTTTAACCCTCCCAAATATGATACTCGTACAACAAAACTAAAGCATTGAAACGTACAAGGTAAAACCTTTTGAACCTTAAACCTAGAGTTGTCACTTTGAGGAAGAGCTTGGAGCTAGCTCTGCGGCAGCATGAGAGAAATTGAATATACGACTTCAATCTTTCCCTAAAATTAAATAACAAGCCATAAGATTTCAAAGTTTTTTGCTTAGTGTAACATAAACTTTATCATTAGGTCTTTACACAAGCCTGTTGTGTAATTTAAGCCCGAACTCGTTTGAGGCTCTGAGGTCGTCATTCGTCACATTGTAAAACCTCCTATCTTTCAGCCTATTTGTATGATTGTGTCATGCAAGAGTAAGCCCTAATTAATAAAATTGGCAAGATGAAAAATTTTATAATTTTTCCTTCAAGATTGAAGCCAAACCATAGAATGGCTTGAGAAGTCACTAACGTTCTCCTTAGGATTTGTGGCATCCCCTAGTTTTCTTCCTTTGGATTTCAAAATAAATGTTCCAAAATTGAGCTTTGCCCATTTGATACTCCTTTTTTGTACCTTGAACATACTAAACTTTGAAATTCTTGAAGACAATATTTTCTGATCTAAATCGAGAGTTTTCTTAAATCAATTTAGTAAATTAAGATTTAATTTACTATAAGGGCTTGCCTTTATATGAAACTTTAGAACCCAGCTTAAAAAAATCCTATCTAATCTTTCATATTAAATATGGGAAATTTTTTGGTCAACATAAATGATTTTGCAAACTAAAAGAGATGTTATAAATTATTTAGTTTATTTAATTGAGCCTCACTAGTAAGTACTATATCNTTTAAGATTTAATTTACTATAAGGGCTTGCCTTTATATGAAACTTTAGAACCCAGCTTGAAAAAATCCTATCTAATCTTTCATATTAAATATGGGAAATTTTTTGGTCAACATAAATGGTTTTGCAAACTAAAAGAGATGTTATAAATTATTTAGTTTATTTAATTGAGCCTCACTAGTAAGTACTATATCNTTCATGATTCTGAATTTGGAGAAAAATTTGAGAATGATAAAACTGCTTGAAAGATGTTACAATCTAGATTTTATTAGCCTACTCTATTTAGAGATGTTAATATATATATATATATATATATATAAACATGTGATTGGTGTTAGAGAGTAGATAATATTTGAAAAAAAAATGAAAT
>JXCR01094546.1:7109-27543 GCA_002079205.1 Phalaenopsis hybrid cultivar
TTTTGAGTTCTCTCATAATGATCTCACCTACTAAGTGCTAGAAGTTAAGATCAATATGTGAAACTTCAAGTTGACTAAAGAGAAAAGCTTTGAATTTCTAATGGTGGGGTACCTTTTATAGTTTTCTAAGACTAGTCAATAGGAAAGTCCTATGGCTAGACCTAGGCTACTAAAGAAGTTATCTTCTAAGACTAGTCAATAGGAAAGTCCTATGGCTAGACCTAGGCTACTAAAGAAGTTTCTTAGACATCAACCAAAAGTGAGGTCAACATCAGCAATGATGTTTGATTGCATGGATACAACCATAAGATGTCACCAATGCCAAGTGCATGGGGTGGTCTTACACCAGCCTCCGAATGTGCTACACCCAACAGTTGTCTCGTGGCCGTTAGAGTGTTGGAGCACAAACATAATAGTTCTGATAGACCCTCCATCTTCCAAGGGACATAGGTTTATACTTGCCGCTATAGATTACTTCTCCAAATGGGCAGAGGCAGTACCGTTATGTGAGGTTACGACACAGCTACGTCCTTCAATTTTTTAAAAGCCAAATCGTCTACCATTTCGGAGTACCGCGAAGAATAATCTCAGACATTGGGACAGCTTTCAAAAGTACAAAGATCAACAATTTCATCAGAAGACATGGGATAGATTAGAAATACTCTACAATTTACTATGCTAGAGCAAATGGTCTGACTGAAGCTTTTAAAAGACACTGGTACAGATTTTGAAGAAAACACTCAGAGAAAATGGTCTGGTTGAAGCTTTCAACAAGACATTGGTACAGATTTTGAAGAAAACACTGGATGAAAATAAAAGGGATTGGCACAACAAACTATTAAAAGCCTTGTGGGATGACTTTTAGGACTCTCACTAAGTGTACACCCTATATGCTCATGTATGGAGTCTAGGTCGTGCTATCGCTAGAAGTCCAGACACCATCTCTCAGAGTCGTCGTTGCCAACCAACTCACAAAGGAAGAAAGTGCTAAACTCAGACTTAAATAACTGGAGAGTCTCGAGGGAAAACGACTGGAAAAACAACAACATGTGGAGCTCTACCAGGCGAAGATGGTATAAGCCCATGACAACTTGGTCTGCCCAAGGACATTTAAAGTTGGTGACCTCGTGCTTGTGCTTAAAAGACCTATTCTTGCATGTCGCAAAATAGGTGAGAAATTTGAGCCAACCTGCGAGGGACCATTTGTCATTGAGAAGGTTTATACAGGAGGAGCTTATCAGTTAGTGGACTTCTGGGGTGAAAGGCCCATGTTACCGATAAATGGACGATACCTGAAAACCTATTACGCAACCTGATGTCGCTCAATGCTGCTTGCCTCTGCTTTCTTTGAAACTTTGAAACTTTGATTATTTTAGGGTTATCTATGTGATCAAATGTCTATGATCGAGTTCAAATTTTGTAATCAACCTCATATATAATAAAAATTTTGAGAAATTTTTTTAACTTCACACGTTCTTTTTTCTACTTTTGAATTTAAATACCCTACTAAATTAAATGAAACTCACACATAAAATGAATAATCATCTTCACCAAAACAAATTAAAATTTACTTTAATAAATACTTTGTTTTGTTCTTGTTCATGCCAAGCTTCGGCCCACTGATGTTTTTCGTGTCGTCTGCAGAAAAATGTCAGGACAGAGGCTGATCTTTGCCTTCCATGATCGCTGGAACCTCACACTGAATGAAGAGATGGCGCCGCAAGGAGGTGTCATAGATTTCAATATGGATTTCAACCAAGTTGATATGGACTACGAGGGTCCTCAAATGGACATAGTCAGCATTAAAGAAAAGGAGGGACTGCCTTCATTGTTGAGGGTAACCACTCAAGACAATGTGTCACGCAAAGGTAAAAACGTGATAGTGGAACAAGATCCGATGGATGGGCCCAGTCGTCTGCCCTCCATGGTAGCTACTCCAGCAAGGGACCTGATAGCCGCCATAGTGAACGATTACCAAATACTCTGCTCCGCAAAACGCAACGCAGAAATGCAAGCCGAAAGAAGCTGAGAGCCTTCCTGCGACAGGAACGCAAACGCGAGAGAGACATGAATAGTTTTCTTACCACCATTCCTGAGGGACATATTTATGACCTAGATCTGAGAGAAACTTCTGCCAGCCTGCCCACTACAGATGAAGAGTCAGGATTTGTGACAGAATCATATGTGCTCCCAATTCCAGATATCTTATGCAGGGGTTGCCCAACATGCAACTTTAAGGTGCCAGCTGGGACATCAGTCATGAGCACATTTGTAGAATGCCTGGATTGCAACGTTCTGCATCTACAACGTTTCAGTACATTAGAAGAATACACTTCAAGCACTAATAAGTCTCAAACTCCAGACTTTGTGACAAATGAACCATATGTCCCACTGAGGACAGATCAGCACACTTCATGGAGACCAGGGTCATACATCCCACTAGAGGCTGAATCTCATATTCTGGATCGACCAACACTAGTTTGGGTCCCCGCTGAGGCCTGAAGGAATGAACGCTCGCGACAGCTGCCAACTCATGGTATGGTAGAATACAACAAGATAAGCAGACTAAATAAAAGAGAATTTGATTTCAATGAAGAGGTTCAAGGAAAGTTTGCAATATATTTGAAGGTCTGGAACTGTACACCAAGGTTTTCTCTGAGACTGATGAAAAGAGTATTCTGGACTGCATCTTCAATTTAAGAGACAGAGTTCGAGCAGGCTTTCTCATGGAGAGGACATATTATGAGCCGAAGAAATGGATGAGGGGAAAGGGAAGAATCACCATCCAATACGGCTGTTGCTACAACTTCACTAACGACAGACAGGGGAATCCGCCTAGGATCCTTAGATACGACCAAGTGGATCCGTTGCCACCAATGATAAAATGGATGATCAAGAGAATGGTCAAGTGGAATATTCTACCCGCTACTTGCATTCCCAACAGTTGCATCATTAACATTTATGAAGAAGGTAACTGCATTCCCCTGCACATTGACCATCATGATTTTGTGAGGCCTTTCTGCACTGTCTCATTAATGAGTAAAAGCAATATTCTATTTTGGAAATCAATCGATATCGTCGGCCCTGGTGAATTTAGAGGTTTTGTGGAGACTCCTCTTCCAATCGGTTCAGTCCTCATTCTCAAGGGCAACGGTGCAGACGTTACCAAACAATGCATTCCTGGAGTATGACACCATAGGGTGTCTGTGACTTTCCGCAGGATGGATGACAGTAAAATACCGTATGGATTCCAGCATGACCCAGAATTGGAGGAGTTATTTCCATATGAGCTATGAGAAGGTTGTACCTCTAAGTACATGAAAAAGGAACTCTTATCCTGGAGCATGACTTAGAAGGTCTGCATGATCAAGAGCTCAACATACCCGGTATAAAGGGTTCACTTTCTTTCTTTTAACAGCATGACATGTAACTGATTTTATTCAGTCTACGATGTATTCACAACATGAGATGATTCTCACTGTATTTCAACAGGGATTACATGATGTACCTTTTGAGGCATTAGCCTATGTCTGATTTATGGCATCCTTTTCTGGAGCAAATTAATGGAAATTTCTCTCAAATTGTGCCTTTTTGTCAGTTACCATTTTGTGTGATGGATGAAAGCAACGGACCATGCGATGGTTCAGAATTTTAATTAACAAAGAACGAAACAACAAATCTTCAACAATAAATAAAACATAAATGAAAAATAATCACCAACAAATAAACAATAAAAAAATTTTCTTTTGAAAATCAACTAATTAAAATTAAAACTTTAATAACATATTTTGAAAAATTAAATGTGATAAAAACAACAAGAAAATAAAACAAACCTGTTGAGTGGATTCTTCCATTTTCAGAATTTCCTACTCTTTGTGTGCGCAGCACAACCATCGTTATCTACACTAACTCCCTGCATATACCCGCAGAATTTCACATTCTGCACAAAAACTCACAAAGCTTTACAAATCTCCTTCAACAAGATCGACCTTTTTCACATGATACATTTCTATAAATTTAACGCTACTAACCCTCTTTTGAGAATTGACCTACATTTCAATTCTCATTTTCGAATTAGTCATACATTTCTAATTCATTACATTTGAGGTTGTTCCTTACATTCCGACACCTTTTTTTGAGAATTGACCTACATTTGAATTCTCATTTTCGAATCAGTCCTACATTTATGATTCATTACATTCAAGGTCGGTCCTTACATTCTGACACTCTCTTTTGAGAATTGACCTACATTTCAATTCTCACTTCTGAATCAGTCCTACATTTCTGATTCATTACATTTGAGGTCGGTCCTTACATTCTGACACTCTCTTTTGAGAATTGATATACATTTCAATTCTCAATCCTACATTTCTAATTCATTACATTCGCGGTCAGTCCTTACATTCTGACAGTCTCTTTTGAGAATTGACCTACATTTCAATTCTCACTTCCGAATCAGTCCTACATTTCTGATTCCTTACATTCAAGGTTGGTCCTTACATTCTGACACTCTCTTTTGAGAATTGATATACATTTCAATTCTCAGTCCTAGATTTTTGATTCATTACATTTGAGATCGGTCCTTACATTACGACACTGTCTTTTGAAAATGGACTTACATTTCAATTCTCACTTTCGAATCAGTCCTACATTTCTAATTCATTACATTCGAGGTCGGTCCTTACATTTTGACACTCTCTTTTGAGAATTAATATACATTTCAATTCTCAGTCCTACATTTCTGATTCATTACATTCGAGGTCGGTCCTTACATTTTGACACTTTCTTTTGAGAATTAACCTACATTTCAATCCTCACTTTTGAATCAGTCCTACATTTCTGATTCATTACATTCAAGGTCGGTCCTTACATTCTGACACTCTTTTGTGAGAATTGACCTACATTTCAATTCTCACTTCCGAATCAGTCCTACATTTCTGATTCATTACATTCGAGGTCGGTCCTTACATTTCGACACTCTCTTTTGAGAATTGATATACATTTCAATTCTCAGTCCTACATTTCTGATTCATTACATTTGAGGTCGGTCCTTACATTCCGACACTCTCTTTTGAGAATTGACCTATATTTCAATTTTCACTTCTGAATTAGTCCTACATTTCTGATTCATTACATTTGAGGTTGGTCCTTACAATCTGACACTCTCTTTTGAGAAGTGATATATATTTCAATTCTCAGTCTTACATTTCTGATTCATTACATTCAAGGTCGGTCCTTACATTTTGATACTCTCTTTTGAGAATTAATATACATTTCAATTCTCAGTCCTACATTCGTGATTCATTACATTAGAGGTCGGTCCTTACATTTTGACTCTCTCTCTCCCTTTTTGAATTGATATCTGAATTTCAATTCACACCTCGGGGTCAACACTTACAAACTGACTCCCATCCTTTGGAAATCTTTGAAATTTCATAAGTCAAAGTGCACTCTCCAATCCCCAGCGAGAGTCCCTACTTCTCGACTTGATTAAACACACACCTGCTAATTCCCCATCGGAAACAAATTACACACAACTCTACACATATTTTCGGGTCTGTTGACTTAGAAGTTGTATTGTTTTTTTTTATCTCATCGATCAATGCCAATACGCGTGGTGTGCTTGCCCAACACACCACATCTATTAGGGGTCCATTTGTTGACCTCACTTTTAGTTGAGGTTTAGTTTTTTCCTCTATAATATCCTAAGGTCTAGCCATAGGACTTTCTTGTTGACTATTCTTAGAAAACTAGAAAAGGCACCCTCACTATTAGAAATCCCAAACTCTTCTCTACTCAACTTGAATTTCCACATGTTGGTCTCAACCTCTAAATACTTAGTAGGTGGGGTCACTATGAGAGAGACTCAAGATGAGTCGCCCTTAGGAGTGTTGGACCTTAAGGTTGACCCTGGGTCTTGGTCTGGAGCTAATTCACTCCCTACACTTATCTGCACTTACAATCACTCACAACTCTAAACTCAAATTTCTAGCCTAGATCCCTTGATCTTTTGGGATACTCACGTAGATGATCCCCTAAACCTACTAGCCCTAGGCCTATGGTTTCGCTAAGACCACTATGTAGAGGATCCAAAATAAGGTTTCCACTGGTCCATTGCTTGTTGGTGATGGTTGGTACCTAAATTCTACCAAAATACTCATCTTGGTCTTTTACCCCTAAAAAAAACACCCCTAATTTACCAAAATAGCCCTCTTGGGCCCAAAATCCAAAAAATTCCAAAAATTCCCAGAAAATCTTAATAAATCCCAAATATTCCTAATTTTATTTCTCTAAACTACCATATGACCCAATTTGGCCAATTTGACCATCTTTAACCAAATCCCCAAACATGCCTTTAAGGGCCCAAATTCCCCAAATTCAACCAAAATGTCCATCAATTTGATCTCAATTGGCCCCAATTCCAATCCTAAACTCAAATTCACTCTTGATATGACCAATCTAGTCCAAATCCAAGCTTAATTGGCCAATTATTTGAGTCCAATTTTGATTCAGGTCAAAACCCCAATTTTGACCATATGACCTAATCTCACCAAATTGAACCCATAGCCTAGTCAATTGGCCTTAATTAATGTTGAAAAATCTTTATAATATTCCTATACATCAATATCAACCATCAATTGGCCTTGGTGAAGCCTCAAATCCATTTGATTTTGGCCTAAATCTAAAATTCCAAATTTAGCCCCAAATTGACTAAATCCCCAAATTTCACCCAATTGATTGCCTTAACCTCAAAATTGGCATCCAATTCATGTCTTTAGCCCCAAATTGGCTAAGTCCACAAATTTCACCCAATTGATATCATTAACCTCCAAATTGGCATCTAATTCATGTTTAAAACTCTTCATGAGGTCCCTATTCACCATTCACAATAATCAATTTGGACTCAGTCTAAGGCTAACCCAAGCTAGACCCAAGTCTAGCCCAACATGACCAAATTGATTAAAGTTCAAAATTCCCTCAAATTGACCTTCAATTGAGCTCAAAACCACTTCTATTTTTCACCAAAGTTGTTCCTTATGATCATCTACACTAAATGAAGTGTTAAAGCCTTAAGGGCAATTGTGTAATTTTGTAAATTTAGCCTTAATTAACATTTAGGCTTAAGTCAAGGAGGGAAATGGGTAACCTCTGATCTTAATCAATTTATTTGATGCTTGAAACACAAGGGGTTAATTGGTAGAAACCAATCTCACTTTCCTCATTAAAAAGATAACTTAATAAATTTCTAAATTATTAAAATTTGGAAGTTTATTAAAATTAAATGATCCTGGACTTAGGGGTATGACTTTTGAAGTCAATAATTAATCAATTTAATACCCCTATTTTGATTTTCAAATAAAATCCAAATCATGAATCATGACCACTTAAAGCTTAACCCTTTTCAAAACTAATTAAGACACTCACCTAGGTCTTAAGGGCTTAGTGGTGACTAAGGTCAAATCAAAGTTGACTAAATGAGAATTAGAGAAATAAACATAACATAATCAAATATCCTTGAAACACCACTAAGCCTAATTAAAAATTTGGAGCTAAGTGTTCAGGTTACACCAACTTGTCCTTTAAGGAAAATCACTCACATAATTTTTAAATTAAATAATAAATGATAATTACCCCTTTCTCGGGGATAATTAAGACATCAATGTTCACTGAGCATTAGAAGTATTTACACAATGAACCATTAAGCAACATAATAGGTTTAAATGAACTCGAGGCTTTTCACCAGTTGGTGAGAGGGAGGCATGGACTTGCTTCCTTCTCCTAACTTGTTGGATACCTCAGAGGTCTATTAGACTTAATATACTTTGCTCAATGAAATCATCCTTAATTAAACTTTTAAGGGCTCACCAAAATACAACATAGAGTTGGGAAAAACATTAGAACTTTACTTTTCCTGCTCTTCATAAATGCCCTCAGATGCATTTTTCAGTTTCAGAGGGCAGAACCAGAAGACTCGCCAGGTATGCTTTTAGTGTTCATAGTACTATCTTTCTTGTGTCTTTTCCTTAAATGCTTTATGCTTACATTATTTCTTTTTATACTTGCATTTACCTACATGTATGAAAACAACATAAACTTGCATGTTAAACCAAAACTAAAGCCGAAACTAAAATTAAAAACAACCAAAATAAAATTCACCCCCACAACATTAAAAATATAAAACAACTCAAAAAATTAATCACAAACATCAGACAAAACTATAATTGCAACTAAATTAAGATGTCTCTATCGGATGATCAGGAATTCCTCGAAGGAGGTAACCTACGGTTGCTAACGAGACTTCCCACGGTCTAAATGAAATTATGGGAACTCATTAGTTAAGTTTAGTAAGTTCATTTAGACTAAGTGAATCCAATAGAAAATAGTGGTGTTAGAATGAGGGAACCGTAGGATCCTAATCGATGTCGCTCTAATCAACTTTAGCATGCCCCTAAAAAATTTAAAGAACTTCAACCATAGGGCCACCTGATTGAACATTATAACTTGACACGCTAGAAAACTCAAACTCGTCGCAGCTGGAGCTTGGAGCTAGCATGGTGGACATCACGGCCATCTTCAACAGCAAAACCCCTCTAAATCAAACGTCCTTCCTTAGACTTAAACAACAAAGCCATAGGACTTCAAGGTTGTTTGCTTATGCAACGTAAACCCTCACCTTTTCCTTAGGACTTTGTATAACCCTGTCATAAAATATAAGCCTTGACTTGTTTTAGGATTTCGAGGTTGTCATTTGTTATGACCTAAATCCTCACATCTTCCAGACTATTTGTGTGTTCATTTCACATGAATGCAAGCCCTAAGTAATAAAATTGGCAAGATGAAACACCTAAATATTTCTCCTCAAAACTGAAGCCAAACATTAGAATAGCTTGGGAAGTCACCGAGGTTCTCCTCTGGATCCATGACAACCCCTAGTTCCTCTTCCTTTCTCGAGAAGTCACCGGAGTTCTCCTCTGGATCCATGACATCCCCTAGTTCTTCTTCCTTTGGATTCTACAATAAAATGCAAGTCACCGAGGTTCGCCTTTGGATCCATGGCATCCCCTAGTTCTTCCTCCTTTAGATTCTACAATAAAATGTTCCAAATTTGAACTAATCCCCTTTCACACCTCTACGTCTGATTTGATTGAAAAGTCATATCCTTTAAAATTTTTTGAAGATAATATTTCTTGATTTTTATCTAGAGTCTTCTTAGGTGACTTTGGTCATTTAAGATGTAATTAACTATAGAAGCTTGCCCTTATAGGAAATATGTTTGAACCCAGCTTAATATAAACCCTATTTAATCCTTTATATTAAATAGGGGAATTTGTCAGCAAATACAATGATTTCGCAGACCAAACAGACATCATACTTTCCTTAGTTTATTTGATCGAGACTCATCCTCAAGTCTTGTGTTTATCCTTCGGGATAGATACAGGATTTGAGGTACAGTGCTCTCAAAAATTATGGGGTCAGTTTGATTTCATACTTCAACGTCATTCCGAAGCGGGCGACGGGATTTTGATTAAATGGGGTCAGTTTGATTTCATACTTCAACGTCCTTCCGAAGCGGGCGACGGGATTTCGATTATTTGAGGTACAATGCTCTTTCATTTTAAACTATGAAAAATATGGGGTCAGTTTGATTTCATTTCTAAACTTTAACGTCCTTCTAAAGTGGGCGACGGGATTTTAATTATGGCGACCGACAGTTTCTGACGGGCAACTCCCCTCCAACCTAAAATAGCGTCACAACCAATCTTCCTTCCTTATACTTAAAATAAAAAGCCACAGGACTTTGAGGTTGGTTTCTTATGCAACATAAACCCTCGCCTTATCCTTAGGCCTTTGTATAGCCCTGCTATACAATATAAGCCCTAACTTGTCTTAGGATTCCGAGGTTGTTTGTTAAGACCTAAATCCTCACATCTTCCAGGCTATTTTGTGTGATCATTTCACACGAATGTAAGCCCTAACTAATAAAATTGACAAGATGAAACACCTAACTATTTCTCCTCAAAACTGAAGCCAAACATTAGGATAGCTTGGGAAGTCATCGAGGTTCTCCTCTGGATCCATGACATCCCCTAGTTCTTCCTCCTTTGGATTCTACAACAAAATATTCCAAATTTGAACCAATCCCCTTTCATACCTCTACGTTCAATCCCATTGAAGAGTCTTACCCATTGAAACTCCTTGAAGATAATATTTCATGATTTTTATCGAGAGTCTTTTTAGGTGACTTTGGTCATTTAAGATGTAATTAATTATAGGGGCTTGCCCTTATAGGAAGCATCCGGTGACTTTGGTCATTTAAGATGTAATTAACTATAGGGGCTTGCCCTTATAGGAAGCATGTTGAACCCGGCTTAATATAAAGGCTATTTAATTTTTCATATTAAATAGGGGAATTTGTTGGCAAATAAAACGGTTTCGCAGACCAAACAGATGTCATACTTTTTTAGTTTATTTGATTGAGTCTCATCCTCAAGTCTTGTGTTTATCCTTCGGGATAGATACAGGGTTTGAGGTATAGTGCTCTCAAAAATTATGGGGTCAGTTTGATTTCATACTTCAACGTCATTCCGAAGCGGGCGACGGGATTTTGATTAAATGGGGTCAGTTTGATTTCATACTTCAACGTCCTTCCGAAGCGGGCGACGGGATTTCGATTGATGTCAGTTTGATTTCATATTTTTCTAAAACTAAATATATATATATATATGTAAATTAAAACGTATTTGATTTCATACTTTTCTAAACTTTAACGTCCTTCTGAAGCGGGCGACGGGATTTTGATTCTGGTGACCAACAGCTTCTTACGAGCAACTCCCTCCACAACCAAAAATAGCTCTGACAAGCCTTTGTTGACCTCGAATTGCTTGGCAGCTGGAAAATCGGGTTGTTTGATAGCATACATGTCATGATAAATTTAACTGAGGAAGAAGATTATGTTAAAGTCTTCTCCAAGAAGTCTATTAAAATTGAAAACATCATTATGAAGCCACTTAAATGGACCACTGATTTTGACCCTAAGAAGGAGCCACCCATAATTTCAATATGGTTTAATATTCCTAATTTGGAGCTCCATTTTTTTTCAACCAGAAGGTTTTATTTTCAATTGGGGCTTTATTAGGCAGACCTATGAAGCTAGATATCTCGACCTTTAATCTCTCAAGACCATCAGTCGCCAGAATTTTGGTGAAAAGAGACATTACTTTGCCACCCATTGAGGAAGTTTGGTTGGGCACTGCCCATGATGGGTACTGGTAATCCATCATTAAGGAACAACAACCCACCCTACTACTATAATCATTGCAGCATGTTTGGTCATACCAGTGATAAATGCTATAGACTTCACCCTAATTTGAAACCTCGAAAGGAAGTAACATTCAGATCAACTCTGTGATACTAAAAGTGGTGTCAGAATTTTCTCCTATAACTAAAGATGTGGCTGCAACAACTAATGAGGTGTTGGCAGAGGACATTGAACCCTAGCTACATCAGAATGTGGTTACAGTTGTTCAGCTTGACTTTGTACTCCAAGATCCTACTACTACTTCTTTAGTAGAGGATGTTGTTGAAGAATTATTACAGATTCGTGCACCTCAGCAGTTGGAATGCAATATGGTTCCCTTTACTCAACTTGTTCAAGAAATGCAAAAAGCTCTTGAAGTTGAATGGTAGAATCAAAAAGGCAGGAGAAAGAAGAAAATCCCTTGGGAATCCCATGAGGACACTTACATATTGGAAGTTGGTAGCTCATATTCATCAAAAAGGGAGTCTCTTAGTAGACTCACTAGGGGGATAGCCAAAAAGTCCCATCATGATTGACCTTTTATGTTGGATTATCCCTTGATACTGCTAATATGCAAAGTACAACAATAATTCAGATTATATTTCACTTATATTTCATTATTTTGCAACAAAACCAAAAACTTGATCCTGAAGAAAAATAATAATTCAACTTTTAATTTATATATATTGGGATACTACGCAAGTATACGTATCATTATCAAGTAATATAAGAACTTTTAATTTATATATATTGGGATACTCGGCAAGTATACGTATCATTATCAAGTAATATAGGACTTTTTGATTAAGACCTGAAGAACCCATAGGGAATTTATACAATATGCACTTTTAGAAAACTTCTATTTTTAAAAAGACAATTACTTAAACTGAATATATTTTGCTGTAATAAAAATTCAAAATATTTTTTTTATTTTTGATATTTTGACAAAAGAGTAACAACTTAAAAAGATAACTAGAGTTTTGTAGATGAAAAACACTTAATAAGAAAAATATCTTTCTTCTTATCATGAATCAGCAATAAGTATAGGAATTCTGTTGTGAAAGTATGCAAATTGTGTTGTGCCAAATAGGAGCAATAATATTCTTTACCCTCACTAGAGTTGCTGTAAAGAACATTGGCTAATTTAAAGTTTGAATAGTTCTGAAGACCGGCTAGGCAGGGAAGATACTATCTCTCACTCTAGAGTTCCCTCGATTCCCTCCACCTGGGGGCTAACATCTCGTATCAGAATCTAAAACAATAAATCAAGTTGGGTGCTTTAACTCGTCACTTTAAAGTCCTCTAACTCTACACCCTTTAATGAATATTTCCATATTTATTTGCACGCAATCATATGAACTACATTCTCATTCACACAACCTCATGTGATTCTTTCCAATTATTGACTGAGATAATATCAGCCCTGCTCTTACATGTTCTTACAGCAAAAATTAACATCTTGATTGGACAAATCAAGAAGTAAATGAAGTGCATGGATTTAAATCATCACAACTTCTTCCAACATTAAAGATCAGTACTCTCCACAATTTCCATCCAAAACTTAATTACTTATCATTTTAAGAAGAAAGATAAATAAAACTACTCAGAATCTATGGAGAAAATAAAACCACACTTTAGTTTAAAAGTAGAAATCATTGTCAAACCAACAACAAGTCTCAATTAAAACCAAACATAATCTCAAAACAAAAAGATAAAAACTTATCTCAAGTTCTCCACCAAACTCTTGAAGTTCCTTTGATTCTCTTCTCTTTACAGTCACTCAAAATAAAAAAACAAAAAGGATAAAATAAAGGAGAAAGTGGTGCCTAAAAATCTCTCCGAACTAACTCCCCAAATGAGAACTTTCAAAACTTTCCACAATGTTCAGGACTCTTTTTAAAGTCCTCTCTTCTTTCTTTTATAGTTTTCCAAGAGGTGCCTTGGAAACTCTTCAAAATGTGTCCCAATTCATTGTATTTCCCCAAGAGATGCATCCTTTTGTGATAATTTTCGTCCATGGTGGTTATAATCACCTATTAAGCCAATAGGTACCTCAAAAACCTCTTCAAAATTCGTAAAAAATGACTTTACTCATCTAGGAACTTCCACCGGTGCTTAAGTGCAGGACCTCTGTTCTTAGGCGCAGCCTTCTTTATTTAACCAGCACATAAGCGCCGAATCTGGCGCTTAGGCGTCTAAACTTATTTGCACTTTTTTCACATTTTTGCTCCAAATTGATCCTTTTTCACTCCTTTAAGCATTTTTCACCCTTTTTACCTATATCTACAAGAAAAACACAAAAATATCTTACATTAAAGCACAATATCTCAAAAATGAGTATAAAAATGTGTGTAAAAACACTATATATTTTAGGTGTATCAAAATCCCCCGAACTTAAAATGTTACTTATCCTCAAGTGACACTTCAATCTTTAAAAACTAAATATGTATGATATGTATATGAGTTTCTTTAGGAGTTAGTAAAATTTAGATTTAGAAATATAGCAATCTAATTTAAAAAGAATATTCAGTAAATAATACCAACTTAAAGTTTAGAAATTCTTAAAGTTAAAAATGATGAAAATATGAGTTTCTGTCTGATTCAGAAATGTATTGTAGATTTTCCAAATTTAGAATTTAGTTCTTTTATTATCTCCACTTAAAAATTTTCATTAAAAATAATTTTACTTACTATATTATATATATAAGCTTAAGAGTTTCTCAAGTCTTATACTTTAAAAAGATCAAATGTAGAACCAATTTTTGATTAGACACTAATTCTCAAGCTTCTCCTTCCTTTTTTTTTCCTCTTTTTCTTTTTCTTTTTTTTTCTCTTTTTTTTTCTTTTCTTTTTCAGGCAAGGATTACTATATCTGGATAGGTCTTTAATGATTTTGAATTCAACTTCTCCTTTCCTAAAGCAAAGTCTTGATATAAGTCTTTTACTTATAAATATAATAATAGTTTTGAAAATTATTTTAATAAAAGAAATTTAAGTATTAAAAATAAAAGTCTAAATTATCTAAATTTTTCAAAAGTATATTTTTTCTTACTAAAGATAGTTACTTATATCAATCATTTTCTCATCTAAAAACTTTTTAACTTAAATTTTTTCTTCATCACTAAAAATTTTAACTAAATTTTCTTACTCATTTCTAAAATCAAAATTTACTTCCCTAATATAACAGAATATACATAATCATTTTTTTTCTTATCAAATCAAATTCACTTGTAGCACATTTGAGAATAAATAAAATTCCAATTTTTAAAATATTTTTCATCCCCCTAAACTTAAATTTTTAACTGATTAAACAATTTAGCATCAGATATATATAAGCAGGAATGAAAATTTAAAAATAACATGCTAACAGAAATTTTAAACCCTAATGATACAAGTACAACACTAAAAACAAGAGTAAAATTAATTTTTGAGCAAATTTTCTATATTTTCATTTTACTTTAACATGTAGAGATTCAATAGACTTCTAAACAGTGGGTATAAACATAAAAGCAAACACACACACTACTGACATCACAATCTTAACATAAAGACAAACTTGCAAACATGATAAAAGAAAAATAAAGGGTAGTAGTTTCTGAATTTCAAGTTTAAGATCTAAGCTAACAAGATTTTCTACTTTATAACAGATATAAAATTAAGTTAAGTTCTAAACTAACTAATCTACAGTATTAAACACAAAACAACGGTTACTACCCTAAAATTTAAAAATAAAATACTAACAACCACAAACGTCATAATAACAATAAAACATAAAAATCCAAAACAACACAAAGATGCAAATGTAGCAAGCCCAGACCGCATAGTTCATATCATATTACAATCATAAAATAAATCTCTCAGCTCTACTCTTCATCCTCAGAATCACCGATATGCCACTTTTCTGCATGCTCATAATCAAGATATCAAGGATATGTAGGAAATTGAACTCCTGGGTCACCTCTAATCAGTCTCTCCAAAGATGAGTGGTATTTCTCTTGATAATCACTTTTCCTTCTGTTATAACGATTAGTATGATCTGCAAAACACTCTAAATTTTGTACCTTATCAGCGGTAAAATTGATATTATCCATCATCTTATGCAATAACTCATCTCGGGTATTAGTAGACTCACCTCTAGATGTAGAAGCACGTGAAGTAGATGGTCTAGATGAAGAAGCAGCAGAGGTAGATGCAGCGGACGTTTCCATTCCATAACTCCTGGAAAATCCTCCTCTCCAGCCAAAAATTGAATGCTCAGAATAAGTCTTCACATTCACCTTTGTGATGGGCTTTAGAGGTAACAGAACATCCTCTCAACTATCATATTTAACCCCAGCCTACTCACACAAAGAAAAGATCAAGGAAGCAAATTTCAGACCTGCAGTAGTAACAGTTGTAGCAGAACTGATGATAGTCTGACAGATCAAAGCTCCAATGTTGATGAGCTTTCCCTCATGAATACAATAGTTCAACATCGCTCTTTCTCTGGTCACTTCACTGAGATGATTGGCCGGAAGCAGACGAGCAGAAATGAAAGTGTCAAGCCTTTGAAGGTGCACATAACTTTGAAGTTGGGAAATTTACTCTCCTCTCATTAGTAATCTTCCAAAGTCTCTCCTAATAGTCAAGTATGAAATAATCTCATCTAACTCCACTTCAAATTTGCATAGAACTCCCTCACAACAGAAATCACTATGACTACAAAGAAACAACAGAATTGTTCTCACTATCGGCGAACAATTAAATCTTCCATGTCTCCACTTGGATTTCTAAAACATCGCTCCTGAATCAATTTTCGTGATTGTAGAGCGTCATTGTATCGATCTTGAGCCTTCACACTAAAAAAATTGCCTGAATCAAATGGGCTTTTTCCTTTATTCCTCTTCATTCTTGGTGTCATTCTACAAATTTTATAAATTCTAAAAATAACTTCAAAAATCAAGTCTAAATCACTAAACTAAACTTCCAAAATAACAAGCTAAACTTATTAAGCAATTTCCATAGATTTTCCCTCATTTTCACTATGAATAGTGAATTTTTAAATTTCTCCAAATGTGCTCAAAATATATGGTGAAAATCCAAAATTTTTGCATAGAAGTAAAGCTCCTACCTTAAGAAATCCGAATCTAGCAAAATTTTCTTGATTCCACCAAGAAATCTCCACTTAATGGTGTGCCCTAGCTCTCCAAAATCACGATTTTGAGAGGTAGAAGACGACGGGAGGCGTTAAAAATGGTGTTTTCGGACCAAAATTTCACTTTTAACCTTTCGCGAACCGGTTTTCTTGAATCGGCTCTTAAGCGCGTGTTAGTGGCGCTTAGGCGCTTACCTCTCAGGTTAGCTCACGCTTAAGCGTGATATGTGGCGCTTAGGCGCCAGTGCATTATTTTTGAAATCTTTAAATGTAAGTAAAATGCACTATTTGCTTATGTAAACCACCCCTAAATGGTTTCATAGCACTTAATTGACTATTTTCAACTTCCTATAACTCCCCTCTCTCTCAAAATTTTCCTTAATAACTATTTCAATTTAAGGCTAAAACAACACAAAATTTTCACAAAAATAAACTTATATTAATTCATAAACAATTACAAATATCATTGACACTTAATTCTCACTCCAAATAGTCTCAAATGAGAAAATTTTCCTAAGTACAAAACACTTAACACACGTTCACAATTAAACACATAAGTAACATAAACACTAACACATGTCTTAAACACTAAAAACACTAAAAGACAATGACTTTAATCACACAAAAACAAACATAGAACTTAATTCCATTCTTCATTAGAAGGAACTAATTCAAGTCTTTCATTAGTCTATCCTGGGGCAACTGGAATACAAAGTTGATAAAACGGATGGTGGTGACGTGCTCTGATGCAATCTTCTTCAATCCACTTTTGCTTAAGAAACATCTCCTTATCTGCTTCCTCTATATAACTAGTGTGACTAAATTGCATTTTCAATTGCCATCCAATATGCTCCAGATGTACATGAATTTCCAATAGCTTAGTCTCCAGTACATACATGGTATTTTTAATTTTATTGATTTTCTCTAATATCCCTTCAATACTAACGGCTAAGAAACCGTTATACATCTCTTGTGCACTTTGACTAATGAATTTCTTCCCCATGGTCTCTTATTCTTCTTCAAATCCATCTCCCATGAAGACTTCGTCTTAAAATCTCTCTCTTTTAGGCTTTAGGGATAGAAATGATCTGGGGTGAAATTCCTTCACTAAACTCTTCTATTTATAGGCCCAAATTCTTCCAATTACTCCTAGGCACGTTTAGAAACTGCCAAGACATGTTTTTGCAACTTCTAGGCGGTTTTTTCTTCTAGAATATTAATTTTGCACATGTTTTTAAATTGTCACGCTTAAGCGCCGAATTTGGCGCTTAAGCACCATTGCACATTTTTGCACAAGTCAACTTAACATCCAAATTCTCATTTTAACATATCCAAATCACTTATTTAAATCTAAAAATCAATACTAACACATAATAGTCTAAAAAATACTATCCCAATTTTCTTAATCACGCATAAAACATAAATAACAACAAAAACACACTTATACTTATGAGTTGCCTCCCGCAAAGCGCTTGGTTTTACATTGTCAGCCCTACATAACCAGTGCTTACTCTGGTTGATCCAACATCATTCCATCATTAAACTTCTGTCGATCCTCTATATAATAAGGTTTCAGTCTATATCCATTCACTTTCAAGATTTTCTCAGATTTAAGATCTTTAATATCCATAGCTCCATAAGGATAAACTTTCATTACAATAAATGGGCCCATCCACCTAGATTTAAGTTTCCCTGGAAATAATCCTAAACTTGAATTAAATAGTAAAACTTGTTGCCATGGTTGAAAATTTTTAGTAAGAATCATTTGATCATGCCTCATTTTGCATCTTTTCTTTATAAATTTTGGCACTTTCATAAGATTCATTCCTTATCTCTTCAAGCTCATTTAATTATATAATCTTTTCTCCCACATTTTTATCTTTTCTTTGTAAATCTTAGCACTCTCATAAGATTCATTCATTATCTCTTCAAGCTCATTTAATTGCAATAATCTTTTCTCACCAGCATCCTTTATCTCTTCAAGTTCATTTAATTGCAATAATCTTTTCTCACCAGCATCTTTCAAATTATAAACGAACTCTTTAATTCTTCAATATGCTTTATGCTCAAGTTCAACTGGTAAGTGACAAGCTTTCCCAAATATTAGCCTATGTGAAGATCATTCCTATAGGAGTTCTATATGCAGTCCCATAAGCCCACAAAGCATAGTCAAGTTTCACTGACCAATCCATTTTTGTTGGATTCATAGATTTTTCCATAATTCTTTTAATCTCTCGATTGGATAATTCAGCCAAACCACTTGTCTGAGGATGATAAGCAGTTGCAATCCTATTATTTATATAATATTTCTTTAATAACTTCTCCATTATAGTATTTCTGAAATGACTTTGTTGACCTCATTTTTTGTTGAGGTTTAGTTTGTCCCATTTAGTAGCCTAGGGTCTAGCCATAGGACTTTTCCTGTTGACTATTCCTAGAAAACTGACATGGAAGCTCACCATTAGAAATTCTACCCTCTTCTTTACTCAACTTGAAGTTCCACATATTGCTCTCAACCTCTAAATATTCAGTAGGTGGGGTCACTATGGGGGAAACTCAAGATGAGTCACCCTTAGGATTGCTGGACCTTAGGGTTGACCCTGGGTGTTGGTCTGGAGCTAAGGCACTCACTACACTCACTACACTTATCTGCACTCACAATCACTCACAAACTTGAACTCAAATTTATAACCTAGATCCCTTGATCTTTTGGGATACTCATGTAGATGGTCCCCTACCTACTAGCCCTAGCTATGCCACTATGTAGAGGACCCAAAATGGGGTTCGCATTGGTCCATGGCTATATGGTTTTGCTAAAACCACTATGTAGAGGACCCAAAATGGGATTTCCATTGGTCCATGGCTTAGAACTTCTAAGCCTAGTTCCCTTGATCTTTTGGGATACTCATGTAGATGGTCCCCTAAACCTACTAGCCCTAGGGCTATGTTTGGCTAAGACCACTATGTAGAGGATACTCATGTAGATGGACCCTAAACCTACTAGCCCTAGGGCTATGGTTTGGCTAAGACCACTATGTAGAAGACCCAAAAGGTGTTTCCTTTGGTTCATGGCTTATTGGTGATGATTGGTACCTCAACTCTACCAAAATACCCATCTTGGCCTTTTACCCCTAAAACACCCTCAAATTACCAAAATACCCCTCCATAGCTCCAAACCCCAAAAATTTCAAAAATTCCCAGAAAATCCCAATAAATCCAAAATATTCTTAATTTCATTTCTTTCAACTACCATATGACCCAATTTGGCCAATTTGACCATCTTTAACCAAAATCCCCAAATTACTCTTTAAAGATCCAAATTTCCCCAAATCCAACTCAAATGTCCATCAATTTGATCTCAATTGACCCCAATTTCAATCCTAAACTTAAATCCACTTTTGATATGACCAAACTAAACCCAATCCAAGCTCAATTGGTCTATGATTTGAGCCCAATTTTGATTTGGTGCAAAACCCCAATTTTGACCATATGACCTAATCTCACCAAATTGAACCCATAGCCTAGTCAATTAGACTCAATTAATGTTGCAAAATCTTTATAACGTTCCTATACATCAAAATCAGCCATCAATTGACCTTGGTGAAGCCTAAAATCCATTTGATTTTGACCTAAATCTAAAATTCCCAAATTTAGCCCCAAATTGGCTAAGTCCCCAAATTTCACCCAATTGATTGCCTTAACCTCCAAATTTCTTTATGAGGTCCCTATTGACCATTTATAACAATCAATTTGGACTTAGCCCAAGGCTAACCCAAGATAGACCCAAGCCTAGCCCAACATGACCAAATTGATTAAAGTTCAAAATTCCCTCAAATTGACCTTTCAATTGAACTCAAAATCATTTTCATCCTTCATCAAAGTTGTTCCTTGTGATCATCTACACCAAATGCAACAATTATTTGGGCCAATTGACATGGCTAACCTAGCCCAAACCCAAGTTTTGGTCATTTTCATCCACTTGGACCCATGCACTAAATGTA
>JXCR01094546.1:30801-123358 GCA_002079205.1 Phalaenopsis hybrid cultivar
GGAATCCCTCAGAGGAGGTAACCTATGGTTGCTAACGAGGTTTCCCACGGTTTAAATAAAATTATGGAACTCATTAAGTTGGGTTTGATAAATTCATTTGGACTAAGTGAATCCAATAGACCAGAACGAGGGAACCGTAGGATCCTAACCGGTGTCACTCTAATCAACTTTAATATGCACTCATAAAATTTAAAGAACCCAGAACGAGGCAAGCGTAGGATCCTAACCGGTGTCGCTCTAATCAACTTTAATATGCCCTCATAAAATTTAAAGAATGTAGGATCCTAACCTGTGTCGCTCTAATCAACTTTAACATGCCCCCATAAAATTTAAAGAACTAGATCCTAACCGGTGTCACTCTAATCAACTTTAATATGCCCTCATAAAATTTAAAGAACTTCACCAAACCGGTGTCGCTCTAATCAACTTTAATATGCCCTCATAAAATTTAAAGAACTTCAAACATACTAATTGGTGTCGCTCTAATCAACTTTAATATGCCCTCATAAAATTTAAAGAACTTCAACCATAGGGACTGGTGTCACTCTAATCAACTTTAATATGCCCTCATAAAATTTAAAGAACTTCAACCATAGGGCCCACTGTTGCTCTAATCAACTTTAATATGCCCTCTATAAAATTTAAAGAACTTCAACCATAGGGCCACCTGATTTGACATTATAACTTGACACACTTGAAAACTCAAACTCATCGCGGCGAGGAGCTTGGAGCTAGCATGCGTTATAACATGGCACACTAGATAACTCAAACTCGTCGCAGCAGGAGCTTGGAGCTAGCTTGGTGGGCAGCAGACGCCCTTATAAAATTTAAAGAACTTCAACCATAAGGCCACCTGATTTGATATTATAACTTGACCATAGGTAATTCAAACTTGTCGCGACAGGAGCTTGGAGCTAGCATGGTGGGCAGCACAGCCATCTTCAACAGCAAAAAAATGTCTTCCTCAGCTAAACCAATCTTCCTTCCTTAGACTTAAACAACAAAGCCATAGGACTTCGAGGTTGCTTGCTTATGCNTTATCGAGCCTCATCCTCAAGTCTTGTGTTTATCCTTCAGGATAGATACAGGATTCGAGGTACAGTGCTCTTTCATTTTAAACTATGAAAAATATGGGGTCTGTACTTCAACATCCTTCCGAAGCGGGCGAAGGGATTTCGATTCCTACAGCTTCTTACGGGCAACCCCACAAACCAACCCGAAATAACGCCGACAGACTTCCCCCATCATATATGATAACTCTTGGCATCCCAAATCTAAAAAATATATTCATTTTCTAAAATTTTGCAACACTTTGAGCATCACATTGAGGTAAAGCAATAACTTCTATCTATTTGGATACATAGTCCACTGCTAACAAAATTTATAAATTTTTGAAAGATGGTATAAATGGTCCCATGAAATCTAATCCCCAAACATCAAATATTTTAACTTCTAACATAAATTGAGATACATCTCATTTATTCTAGAAACATTGCCTAATCTTTGACATCTATCATAAGTTTTTATATAAGCATTAACATCTCTAAAAATTATAGGCCAATAAAATCCAGATTGTAAAATTTTGTATGTTGTTTTATCAACACAAAATGTCCCCTAAAATCAAAATTATGACATTTTTGGATAATCTCATAAGTTTCTTCTAATGGTAAACATCTTCAAATAATCAGGTCCTTTTCTTATTTATATAAAAATGGGTCATCCCAAAAATAAGTCTTAGCTTCATAAAAAAATTTTCTCTTATGTTGGTATGTCATTCCATAGGAGATAATATCACTAACAATAAAGTTCATAATGTCGGCATACCACGAAACACACCACTCATTAATAGTGAACAATTTTTCATCTGTAAAATGTTCATTAATTTCATTTTCAAAATAGAGTGGTTTTTCTAATTCAAGCCTGGACAAATGATCAGCAATTTGATTTTCAATCCCCTTTTGATCTACTATTACAAAATCAAATTCTTGTAAAAGAAGAATCCATCTTATAAGTTTAGGTTTAGTATCCTTCTTTTTCATTAAATACTTAATAGCAAAATGATCTGTATGCACTATACAATGAGTTCCAATTAAATATGATTTAAATTCATCAAAAGCATATACTATTGTTAATAACTCTTTTTCAGTTGTTGTATAATTAATTTGAGTTTCATTAAGAGTTTTACTAGCATAGTAAATAACTTTGAAAATTTTATCATATCTTTGTCCTAAAAAAGCTCCAATAGCATAATCAGTAGTATCACACATTAATTCAAAAGGTTTTTCTCAGTTTGGTAAAACTATATATGGTGTAGTGATTAATTTTTCTTTTAATAACTTAAAAGCTTTCAGGCATTCCTCATCAAAATTAAAAATTGCATCTTTCCCCAGTAAATGGCATAAAGGCTTAGCAATCTTTGAAAAATCTTTAATATATCGTCTATAGATTCCAGCATGTCCTAAAAAACTCCTAATTTCCCTTACATTTGTTGGATAAAGTAAATTAGCGATCACTTGAATTTTAGCAGGATCTACTTCAATACCATTTTCTGATATTTGATGACCTAATACAATTCACCCTTGCTACCATAAATTCGCATTTTTCCCAATTAAGGACTAAATTTTTTTCTTCACAGCGCTTAAGAAATTTAGATAAATGTTCGAGACATGAGTCAAATGAAGTTCTAAACACTAAAAAGTCATCCATAAAGACTTCAATCTCTTTTTCAATTAATTCACAAAAAATTGTCATCATACATCTTTGAAATGTAGCGCGGCCGTTACATAAACTAAAGGGAATTTTTCTAAAAGCAAAAGTACCATAAGGACTGGTAAATGTTATTTCCTTTCGATCCTCAAGAGATATTTGAATTTGGTGATAGCCAGTATATCCATCCAGAAAATAAAAGTATTTATGCCCAACTAGTCTATCCAACATTTGATCTAGAAGGTAATGAAAAATGATTTTTTCTAGTGGCAAGATTTAATTTTCTATAATCAATGCATATTCGCCACCCTGTAACTTGATAGTATGTATTAATTCATTATGTTAATTTACAGTTACAGTTACTCCTCCTTTCTTAGGAACGCAATGAATTAGACTAACCAAGTATTATCTGAAATAAGGTAGATATATCCAACAGCCAACCACTTTAAAATTTCTTTCTTTACAACTTCTTTCATAACAGGATTCAATCTACTTTGCAAATCAGCCCTGGGTTTGCAGTTCTCTTTCATATGAATTCTATGCATACAAATTGAAGGACTGATTCATTTTAATATCAACAATTGTCCATTCAAAGGCCTTCTTAAAAATTTTCAGAATTTTCATGAACCTTTCTTCTTCTTCCATTGTTAATTTTGAGGAAATTATAACAGGTAAAGTAGAGGAATCTCCTAAAAAGGCATATTTTAAATGATCAAGAAGTAACTTCAACTCTAGTTCTGAAGGTTTTTTAATAGAAGAACAAAATGATTTATCTTTATCTATCGTGTCCAAAACTTCAAAACTTTCTCAAACATAGTTTGAATTTTCCTTAAAAAGATCTTCACATTAATTTAATTCCTCTTCTTGCTCGTGTTCCAAATCTTTTTCTTCATTTCCATTCTAAAACATTCATCATCTTTACCTTTTGCATGGTATTTCATTAACTTGAAATGTTAAAAGTATCAGTTTGATCATTGACACGCATTGTTAATTCCCCTTTTTGCACATCTATCATTACTCTTGCTGTAGCTAGGAAAAGTCTCCCCAAAATGATAGGTATTTCTTTATCTTCCTCCATATCTAGCACAATGAAATCAACAGGAAAGATAAATTGATCCACTTTGTCCATATCTAGCACAACGAAATCAACAAGAAAGATAAATTGATCCACTTTCACTAGGACATCGTAGCACAATGAAATCAACAGGAAAAATAAATTGATCCACTTTCACTAGGACATCTTCTATAAACCTCCTTTAGGGTATATTATCGAACGATCTGCTAACTGCAGAGTTACGGTAGTAGGGGTTATTTCTCCTAATCTCAATCTTTTAAATATTGATAATGGCATATGGTTAATGCTTGCACCTAAATCACATAAAGTTTTCTCATAAAATTTGTCTCCTATTGCATATACTAGGATCTTTAAGCTTTTTAGAAAGCTTCTTTTGAATTATCACACTACACTCCTCACTAAGTGTATCAGTCTCATTATCTTCAAACTTCCTTTTTTCTGTTGAGAATATCCTTCATAAACTTTACATAGCTCAACATTTGTTCTAAGGCTTCAGCAAATGAAATATTAATTGTAAGTTTCTTAAATATTTCTAGAAATTTTGAAAATTGCTTATGCAACTTCTGCTGACGAAGTCTCTAAGGAAATGAAGGTGGTGGTTTTTCCAAAACAATTTTTAGCAGAGAAATAGGTCTCTCAGAATCTTTTGGAGCGTCCTCTTTTGATTCTTCAATTTCTTTTTGAACCCGACCTTCCAACTCTCTTCTGCTTCTAAGTTGAATGGCTTTTACTTGTTCTTTATTCTAGTCTTTTGGATTTTATTTAGTATTACTAGGAAGTGTTCCTTGGGATCTATTACTTAATGAATTTGTTATTTGCCCAAGTTGATTCTCAATATTTCTAATTGTAGCTCCTTGACTTTGTAATTGATTTCCCATTTGTAACACCACTTCTTCTATAGGCAACCTCTTCTCTTTAAACTGTATATTACGATTGAAACCTGGAGGATAAGTAAATATATAATTATTATTCCCTTAGTTGTTCCAGTTTCCCAATGAGTTTCCTTGGTTGTTCCCCCATTGTTGATTATTATCACCTGAATTGTTATTCCAGTTAAAGTTGGGATGGTTCTTCCAACCTGGGTTATAATAATTGGAATATGGGTTATTCTGCTTGTTATTTATGGCATTCAAAGTCTCTACTGGGTTATAATAATTAGAATATGGGTTATTTTGTTTATTATTTATGGCATTCAAAGTTTCTAATTGGATATGGGTTATTTTGCTTATTATTTATGGCATTCAAAGTTTCTAATGATGCTTGAGAATCTAATTTGTTATTTATGGCATTCAAAGTTTCTAATGATTCTTGAGAATCTACCATTTGGCCTAATGAATTTTCTTCAATTGTTGAAATTGTTTGAGAAAAATTCGTTCAAAATGGTCTAACTTTCTTGAAATTGTAGCAACTTGATTTACTAACTTATTATTTATGGCATTCAAAGTTTTTAATGATGCTTGAGAATCTACCATTTGGCCTAATGATTTGTTATTTATGGCATTCAAAGTTTCTAATGATTCTTGAGAATCTACCATTTGGCCTAATGAATTTTCTTCAATCATTGAATTTGGTTGAGAAAAATTCATTCCAAATTAGTTTAACTTCCTTGAAATTGTAGCAACTTGATTTGCTAACATGGTAAATGCATCATTTTAATGAATGTTGGCTATTTTCTTAGGGTTTACCCTCTCAGAAGGCCATTGAAAATTATTAGTAGTTATTTCTTCAATTAAAGCATAGGCGTCATGAAATGGTTTTGACATCAATGACCACCAACAGCGGCATCGATAATTGATCTAAGAGATCCAACTAATCCATTATAAAAAGTTTGAATTATTTCGTATAGCATGGTGTGGACACTTTCTTAAGAGTTCTTTTAATCTTTCCCATGCTTCATAAATAGGTATTGCATAGTCAGATACTTTCTTAAGAGTTTTTTAAATCTTTCCCATGCTTCATAAATAGATTCCCTTTTAAACAATACTTTCTTAAGAGTTCTTTAAATCTTTCCCATAATTCATAAATAGATTCCCTTTCAAACTGATTAAAAGATGTAATATCATTGCTAAGCTTCACAGTTTTTTATGGTGGAAAATATTTAGCAAGAAATTTTTGAGCTAAATCACCCCAAGTTTTGATAGATCCAGGTGCTAACGAATTCAACCATATCTTAGCTTTATCTCTTAGTGAAAAAAGAAATAACCTAAGTCTTATGACATCATCTGGTACACTATCGTATTTAAATGTAGCGCACAATTCTAAAAAATTGACAAGATGTAAATTTGGATCTTCAGTTGGTGATCCCCCAAACTGATTATTTGATAGTAGATTTAAGCTCAAATTAATTAGCCACTACAGTAAGTTTTTGAATACTATAATGAAGTTCATAATAATATCAGGTTTAAGTTCAAATGAATTAGTCACTACAGTAGGTTTTTGAATACTACAATGAAGTTCACTTATACAATAGGTTTTTGAATACTACAATGAAGTTCATCTACAGTAGGGTTGACATAATCTCTTAAAGGCCTAAACTCTTGATGAATTTTAGCATTTTAATTATTTTGGTCTGCCATTTCTATAATTTTTTTGTATTTTTCAAAATTTATAATTTTTTTTTTGGTTTTTCTGATTTTTCTAATAGTTCTTTCTAATTCAGAATCGTAGGACACTAGTCCTTCAGAACCTGAACTACCGCATACCCTATCATAAAATAAAATTCAAAACACACTTAAAGTTTAAATAAAACTTTATAAAAATAGAAATTTTGCTTTCGATTCCCCGGCAACGGTGCCAAAAACTTGATCCCTTGATACTGCTAATAGGCAAAGTACAACAGTAATTCAGATTATATTTCACTTATATTTCTTTACTTTGCAACAAAACCAAAAACTTGATCCTGAAGAAAAATAAGAATTCAAATATTACCAAAAAACTTCAATTATCAGATTTAACAGGAACACCAAATATTACCATGCTTGCATCAAATATAGGAGGAAAAGCAATAATATCCATTATATTAAGGATGATCATGGGAGATAGCTTATGGATCCCATTGACATTGCCTAGGATGCTGTGGATTTTCATCAAAAGTTACTTAATTGTCCAACTCCTAATAGAGTTACTATTGACTTAGTTGTTTTCCTTCTGACCATGCATACACTACAACACTCTAACTTGTTGAAATTCCCATTGTTGAGGAAATTTGGAATGCTTTAACCACTATTGATAGTGGTAGGACTGCTGGACCTGATGAGTTCACCTCTTATTTTTATAAAAAAGCTTGGAAGATCATTAAAGGAGATGTGGTTTTGGCCATATAGAGTTTTTTCTTGGGGGCAAATCTCAAATATTTTTGTGCATCTACCTTAGTACTTATTCCTAAATCCTCTACCAGAGATCAGTGCATCAATTTATGCCAATCGACCTTACAAATGTGGCGAGTAAAATCATTAGCAGAATCATTTGTGGGGAGGCTGCAACCCCGTTTGCCACATCTTATCAGTCCCAAACAGACAGATTTTGTTAAGGGAAGATGTGTTAGGGACAATGTGCTTTTAGTTCAGAAATTGTTGGATAATGGAAACCCTAGTGGCTAGGAGCTTTCCAAGTGAGTTATGTCAGCTCATATATACGTGGTTGAAAGGAAATGTAAATTTTGTGCTCATCAATGGGAAAACCCATGAGATCTTCAGGGCTACAATGGGACTAAAACAAGGGGATCCACTCTCCCCCACAATTTTTATCCTTGCTTTGGATTACTTATCCAAACTGTTGGATAAATCAACCCAAGAGAAGAGCTATAGTATATACCATCATAAATCTACCTTGACAATTAGTCATCTGATTTATGCAGATGATATTATTCTATTCTTTTGGAGTAACAAAGTTGCAGTTAAAATGATATATAAATGCTTAATGGATTTCCAATTAAACTCTGGTTTGATGTTCAACAAAGATAAGTGTCAAGTACTCTTCAACAATAGATTCACTTCCCATTTTAAATAATGGATTATTGATCTCACTAGTTTCACTCTTATGCCCACTCCTTTTGAATATCTTGGGGTTCCTCTTCTCAAAGGCAGATCTAAATATGTTCATTTTGATGATTTGGTGGATAAAATTAATTCTCAATTGCAATGTTGGACAAACTCTTTTTTGTCCAATGGGTGGAGGATTACCATCCTTAAGTGTATATTAACTACCTTCCCAACTTATATCCTGCAGATAACCATTATGAAAAAGAGTACTCAACTTCATTTGGAAAGGTGTTTCATTGGGCAAGTTGGCAGAAAGCTACCAAACCGACCTCAGAACTAAAAATGACAGACTTGTTTTAAACTCCAGCTCTACTCACAGCCTCACTAAGTCCATCTACTCCAAATTGTATTAATGAGACAGTGTTCCCTGGGGAGATTGTTTATGGAACAAATGTCTAACATCCTCCATGAACTTTTTTTGTTGGAGAATATTTCATAAACTATTTCGTACTGATAACATACTAAAATTAAAAGTCCTTAGGGGGCCTTCTAGATGTTGTTTCTGTATTGTTACTGAGGAATCTTCTTCACTTCTTTTCTTTGAATGCCACTTCTCTCGGAGAGTTTAGGTGGCATTCCTACAAAACTTGAAGATTAACACACTGTATTTGGAATGGAACCTTCAGCAAGACTGTTGGGTAGGCTGGCAACAGGTGAAGATTGGCCCATTTCCTTTCATCATTGCATGGTTTATATAGATAGTAAGAAACCAAGTCAAGTATGAGGATACTACCTTCACTGTACAACATGTGGCTCTCAATTACAAATCATTTATCATTAAAATCATTCAATATAAGAAGTTATCCAACATAATAAATATAAGGAAAGTTATGGGCCCACCAACATTCTCTATGGCTAAAGTTTTTTGGAAATAACTTGCTTACCCGACTGTTAAAGTTAATACTGATGGTAGCTTCTCTTCTAAGGGGGCTGGTATTGGTGGTGCCTTCAGAGATCACAATGGGAAATGTTTAATAGATTTTCAATCTCCAATTTTTGTTGAGGATGCACTTGAGACTGAAACTGTTGCTGTTTTTTGGGCTCTCAAATTGGCTATCTTGAACCGTTGGTCTTCATTACAAGTTGAATTGGAATCTTCTTTGCTCATGGCTGCTATCACTACACAAAGCAACTCCCATTGGCATATCCTCTAGTGGATCAAACACACTCAAACCATGTTGACTGAGATATATGCCACTTTTACTTTCATTTACAGGGAAGGTAATCGACCAACCAATTTGCTGGCTAAGTGTGGTGGGGAGTCCCAGATTATATGTCTCCTTTTCTCTTAGTCCTTTACTTAGCTTTTTGCTGCAGGGGGACCTATTTAATGCACCCCATCTCAGAATTGTAACTTCCTCTTGGGTTTAATAGAAAATCTACTCTTTTCTTGGTATATATATATATTTGACTATATGTGTGTGTGTGTGTGTGTGTGTGTGTGTGTGTGTATTGACAAATAGTTTTCATTATTTATGGCACATGACCCAATCCTTGTTATTTGTGCCTTAATTCAATAATAGTTGGTTATTGGTTTTGATTCAAACTCATTTGTTAATTTTTTTAGCAGGTTTCACTTAGCCATTTAGAGGACCCACTCAAGAGAAGCAAACATTTTAGCTTTAGATTTACGTTTAGAAATTTTTAGTCTTTGCATTAGTCATTGTATTAACTTTTGGATATGAAAAATTATTTATTCAATATCCTTCCAGTTAGTTTCTAATTTTGAGGTCTGTTTTATGGAATGAAATAAATTTTATATTTTTATATTTCATTGACATATTGCTTGTATACAATTTTTTTGTGTGAATATAAAATATGTTATATTATTTCATCATGTCTTGTATTGTCACGGTGTAGTATCTTCATGATCCGAGCTATGACAAAACTTATGAAAAAAAATATTTATATAGCTTTTAAAAATTAATAATAATATTATTTTTGTTGTCATATTAAAAATTTAAGCATGCATTAATTTGAAAGTTTAGGCGTGAGTGTGCAATGCCAAATATTCCCTTCTATGAGAATCTAAGGCTCCGCTTGGGGCAGCTTATTTGGTGCAGTGACGCTTTGAAAACACACCTTGTCTGTTTGAGTTAACTGCGTTTTGACAGCTTATGCGTTTTCAAAATGCTGATAACAACGTTTTCATACAGCACACTGCACCTATCTAGGTGTGGTGGCAGCTTTCTGTCAGCGGTCTGACTTTTTTAAAAACATAAAAATTTATAATAGCCACCACACCTAACTTATCTATAGATTATTTTTAATCAACTTGTTAGCAGATTATTCAATAAACTGCACCTGCCTAGAGAGTGAGGTGTGATCTTGGTTGCTGGCTTTCCTTCTTTATTGCGTTGGAAAACTTATGTGTAGGAGGTTTCAATCTACTTCCTTTGGCTTCGTAGCGTCTCTTTGATCGGCGATTTGGGAGAATTTTTCTTTAGTCTCCATGGACGAGGAGAGCGTTAAGGTCTCTTCTCCACTCCCTTACCCAATTTTTATGAATTCTTTGTCCCCATCTTTCATTTCTTTCATCTCCTGTTTTAATTTCGCATCTTCTCGAGTTTTCTTGTAAATGCTTGGATTTGAGTTTCATTCCAGTGGCTCTGAAGTCATGTATTAGAGTTATGTTAAGTTTATTGTTTTTCGTTCTCTTATTTTTGGATTATAACCGAATTGCATTGGATTTACATTGAAGCCTTTCAGTTTTATACGTTGAGGGCGGATAATTTAGTTTTAGCAGCGGAATGGTAGATGTTAGATAAATATTTAAGGTAAGTTAGAACCTATCAACAGAGATTAGAGATAGATAAAATCTGAAGTGAAAAGCTCCGGGAATCACTAGAACAAGGTACGAAAAATTACTTCTTCCCCTCAGCTCTGCACGGGACCTATTATTTGTAGACTGGGATTGAGGGTCGAGTGCTACAAGGAAAAGTTAGATATCTAACTATTTGTAACAGAATATATATACCGATTCTTAATGGTTTTATTTAATGGTTTTATGCTACAAAAATACATGAGGCTTTGGCCAATGCTCTCAGTCAACTCCTGTCTCTCACACTTTGTTTGATGACCTCTTACTCTGGTGCCTAAGCTTAGATACTCCTCTAGTTGGTCGCTTGCACGCATATGGTTATAGACCTTGTAAGCCAGCTGAATAATTTTAGCATGTATATAATATAATTTTTTTTAATATGAGGTGTATGCCTTAATAGTGGCGTCTTAAGGCATATGCCTCGGACAATTTTTCGAATGATGGAGTTATCATATTCAGTTTTTGTCATTTATTTGTGAGATTAGATGAAAGATCTTTCATAATGTTATTCTATTACATCAGGAAAGAGGGAAACTAATTTTCTTTAAAATATTTCATAATTTCATCATTAGTGTTTGGAGTTTAATTATATTATTTTTTAAAGGAGGCATCCTGAGGCTATACAACTTTTCTCTTAATACCCATACCACATGTAGTTGACAAATTTGTTTTGAGTGCTTGTGAATAAACAATCTTTAATGTATTAGGTTGGTTTCTGTGGTCTGAACTATTGAGATGAATGATGTTTAACTTAATCGACCAATTATATTTATCTTAGTGGTGCCAGGTGCCTGGCTGATTGAGGTTTTTATCTGAGGGATTTTGTTGTTATCCCATCTTTAATATTTTATGATTTGCTTCTTTTATTTAACCATATTCAAAGAGTCTTTTCTTGAATAACGCTATAAATACCTTAATTACTAATAAATCTATAAATCTTTTCAGTACATAAACCTCTACTGTAATCAAATTGATGTAAACAGGATGTTAGATCTATTAGGGAATTGGAGAGAAAAGTGAGAGGAAGGATAATGAAGAACTTACAAAACTATACATAAAACGATTGATTGTGAATTTCAGTCATCTTAAGAGGTGCAGGGCGCACACATGATGAAATTCTGGTCATCCATGTTACAACTATTGATTAAAATATAATCAACGTTTCAACCATGAAACTCAAATTATTCAATAATTCACATTTGATTACAATTGATGTGAGTAGATAATTTTATAAATGGATCTCAGACCATCAAAAGAGTGAAATACTCCTGGAATTCAACTAAATAAAAAAAAACATTTAAATTTATAAATGTCGGACTTATAATTAAAGTTTTCATTAGCTCATCTGGTTGATCGTCATGGTAATTAGACAGGATAGTGAAAATTAAGCAGTAGCCAATTTGCAGAGATCCTCAGGCGTCCTAGCAGGTTGCATCAATGGGAGCATACTTGAGATGTGCTGGTGATAACTTGTATCAGTGTTAATAGGTTGAGTTGATAGCCCTTGTTCTTTTGATTGGATCTCTGCAACCTAAGCTCTCTTGTCACTGAACTAACTGAACTCCTACTAATTTACAACTTTCAAAATTGAAATTAAAAGGATCTAGAAAAGAATTAGCATTTGATGGAGGGCAAGCAATGAGACTTCTCATTAGATCTATCTCAAAAGGCTCATTATCTTGACAATTAATCTTACTTTGTTTTTATTTTATTTATTTTCTTTAAGAAATATTGGGCCTAATTCTTTGCTTGTCTTCTGCATCCCCACAACCTTTCTCAAGTTTTACTCCTATCACAAAATTCTGGCTAATGTTGTCCATCCAAAATGATCGATTCACATAAAAATTCATAACTTTCTAATCACATATCCAATTAACCTAATTTGTCACCATTATTCAATTAAATTCTCAAACCTTTGATCTCAATGTTTTCACCATTTTCCATAAAAAAAAAACAATAAATAAAAAAACGAGCCTTCTATTGCTATGAAAATTTAGCCATAAATTTGCTAAAAGTTTCTAAACTATATTTTTTATTAGCCTTTCACCAAGCCAAAACCTTACAATTTCACTCCAAAATCTTTTAAAACTTTCTTAAAAACCTTCCCATCTGTTTGTTTCATGAGAAAACATTTTATAATAGAAGCTTTTGATGCTGTTTTATGATGGGATGATAGATTTTTAAAATGTTTTATATATTAGATGGCTAATGGAAAGAAACCACATGGGATGCTTAATCACTTGTTGTTCAAACATGGAATGTTATAGCCTACTATGCGATCGACTCAATGGTTCCTTTCACCGTTCTTTTTTTAGTTACGAGTTCATTAACATGTTCTCCTTTTGCTTGAAACCAAGAAGATCATAATTGATGTTCATTTTCATTTCACTTTCGTCATTTCTGTTTCTTTTTTTCCCTGTACATGAGTGGATTGTCATGAACATTCAACTTTTAAGGTGATAAATTTGTTGAAGTCTGTCCTGCCTTTCATGTTGATGTAACTTTGAATGGGTGCATACCCAGCGCTGGCTAAGCAACTGGTGGAATTCGGCTGGAATTCCAATCCAGCAATCATTCTCTGCAAGTTGTAGTTGTTTCCTTTACATATTCTCATAGGTTCAATTATAGAAACCTTTTTAATACTTTCTATGTTCTACCCTAGTATAATCGTCAAAGCTAGTTGTCTCCGAAGATAACATTACCTAGCGTAGCATAGAATTTTACTGTATAAAAAATGTGCAAGGTTCTCAATGTAATACACAAATACGTTTTGATTTTTGCATATGTTCTGAAGGTTTTATGTTTATGACATAAAGTTGAACTATAGATTGTTCTTTTCTGTAAACTAATGACTTCATAAATTCTCAGGCTAAGCTTTTATCTATAGCGAATGAACTTGGACATGAAATCCGTGTTTTCACAAACACAGCAACGTCTGGATCATCCAATGAAGTATCTGCTCCTCCCGATGGTAATTACAAGTGTTTCTTTATCCTCTATTGTTTGTTGTTACTTTCTTTGGAAATGGCAGTGTTCAGTCATGGGAACTTAATTTTCTAAATTGCATGGGAGTTTAATTGAATTTATTAATCTGAATGCTTCATACTAAAGCTCTTGCATGATATTTTTTTCCTGTAATTGTCTTGTTTTAATTTTAGGAGTGTGGTACTTGCTGTTCTAATGACCTTTGGGAACATTGTGTGTTTTTTCTTATTAACAATTGATATATGCAGATGAGCCTGATGATTTTTACGATTTCACCCCTGAAGATTATTACCGTATCATATCTGATAAACTTGGAGGTATAACCCCACAGATAATCTAGCATTGCTGGTTGAATTCATTGATTTCTGAGATATTTGATCTTAATTTTGTAGACCTGTTCAAATGCAAAAAAATGGTGTTTATGAATGAGATCATGATCATTATCATCATATTTTAATTTAGCACCATGATTTGATGATGAGTTCATTCTTAAACCATTCATTCATCTATGTCTTGATTTGTAAAGGTGCATTTACATACATACCATCAAATTCATATGTATTTACATATCTAACACCTAAAATTTACTTTTTGCATTTATACCATCCAATTCTTTCATATCACATAAAAAATTCCCCTATTTTAATTTTTTAAAAGTGAAATACAGCTTTTCATGCATAGTTACGGTGGTATGCATGTAAAAATTAAAGTTTATGTGCTAGTTACGTGAATACATAGGAATTAAGTGATATGTATTTAAATCTTTCATTTGTGAATGGACGTTAGCTGTTTGGAATTCAAGTGATAGTGTTGTGGTTCACTTTCCACTCCTAATTTAGTGGTGGCATAAACAGCCCAATCTCATATTCTCAAGACCCGTAAAATCCGGGAAGCAGAGGCAGCAGCTCGTAAAGCAAGAGTAACTAAGGTACATCCTATGTCCTGTAATGCATGGAGGACTGTTATCTATTTTTTCCTTCTATTTTTCTTGTTTCACTAAGATTTTGTGGTTCACTGAATCTATCTCGTCTTTTGTCAATGAGCATTCCAAATAATTAACCTTTATGTTTTCTGATAGATATTATTATTATTTTTATTTTTTTATTTGCAGTTTCAGGTTGATAATTCTTCAATAATTTTTCATATAGATGGCCTAGCATGAGAGTTTCATCATTTACCTAGTTTGAACTAAATTTTCTTGTCTTTTAATGTTTATATATGAGTTGTTAAGAGGAGATAAATAAAGATCTGGGGAAAGGGAGTTCCCTGAAAAGGAGTACAAATTGAAAAGATATAGTGAAACATCTGTTTTGTATGAAAAGTTTTTAGGAAGCTTTCACTTATGTTTGTGAGAATTATTGAACTTGCTGTCATATGAACATTTTTTAGTTAAGCTAGCAAGAAAGACTGTTTTTTTTTTTGGAGGAGCCTTGCTGACCTAATCCTTAAATTTGGATAGGATTTAACTGCTTGAATGGTGGACTTGAGAGCCTTTATGTTTGTTTTGTTAAATGGGCCTATTTTGCTATTGACTTAGTACGAGTTTAAACATCATTATGCTCCTTTTTTTTTTCTTTTTTTTGCTTATTTTCAAGAAGATTGGATGATCTAGTTCAATTTACTTGATTAACATAAATGTTCACTTCAAGATTATGGTCTATTGGGCTTAAATTTGCTTCACTAGGCCTCAATTAATTTAATTAAGGATTTTAATACTTAGGTATGGTTTATTTTCTTAACAAAAATTGATGTTTAATAATGGAAAATTGATTGTGCAAGTTTTACAATTAATTTAGTATTTATTTGAGAAATTTTGGGACTCTTAACTACTAGGATGATCTAATAAAAACAAAAAAAAAGTTATAAAAGGAATCAAACAAAGCTTAATGTGTCTAAGCTCGAACCGTTACCATTGCTTCTCCTTAAATCACAATAGTAATATTTGTAGCCCATATGCTGTTGAATAATTTCACACCTTAACCATTGATATCTCTTCTTTCCTCAATTTTCGGTTTCCATGCAAGTTATGACTCATGACACCAAAGAAGTCACATGTTTACAATGCACCTAGCTGTGAGACTTGTGCCTAAAATTGAGTCTTGGAATTTTATTTTTCCTCCTTAATGTTTAGGACTTGCAACCACCAACTATGTTCGAAGGAGTTTGACTAGAAAGTAAATAAATGACAGGTAAATCTACTCTTTTGACCAGAATTCAAGCCCAAAACATGTCGGGCGCTCCACCTCTTCTTTGAACAAAATTGAATACGATGCTTTTCCATGGTAGGATGAAGCCAACGCTTCTCACAAAATCTCTTCGTTTCACATATTTGAGAAGGGCTTGTAAGTCAATGCATGAAAGGTAGCAATGAATAATATTTTGTAAATGGCCATGATCACTTTATCAAACGACTTCATACGAGCCATAAAAACTGCCCATGATTTGGTTCCATAAGTTAGTGTTGTCCAATATGTTTTCAATACTTGACGTATGAGTGGTTGTCCACCATTCAAGCCTCGACTTGAATCTACATCGGTTGACTCCTACCCAATTCAAGTTGACATTTGGATGGTAACATTATCACTTGATTTTGGTTTAAATACTCATTCACTTCATTTTTTAAAACATGCCCATGCTTTATGCCTTGACTTTGTTCCAAGAAGTGTGCCGATATATTCATGCATTCTTAAATGATCTTATAAAATTTATATTGAATGTTAACTTGATTCAACATTATAGGAAATTTAATTAAACAAATAAATCTACCTCAAGAAAATTACTCCTGAATTTCATACAAAAGGAGGATTAGTGGTTTGCTATTTTTGAGCAATCAATGAACTTTTGCATTATGACATTGCAATCACAACCTAAAAAAAACATAAAATTAAAGATTCACTCTTTTTCATGAATTTGACAAAATGAAAGTATCAAGAACAAAATACAACTTAAAATCAATGAAGTATCAAAAAGAAAATTCATAAATCTTTTCACAATAGAGCTTACAGTTAATTTTTGCTATGTAACTACATGAAAAGGTATTAGTTTTTAGATGTATGTGTGAATTAAGTTACAAACTACTGATTCATTTATACATGTCTTGGTGCGAAATCAGGGCATTCAAGTCGTCCATGGGATGCTACCTCATGCCGAGTTCCTTATTGTCTAGGTCCCAACAGTAGCTTGTTGAATGCATTTATCAATCCAAATCCCTCGTGATCTTTAATCAAATTTTAAAAATTAAGAACACTAATGTAATTATAGCAAGTTAATAAACTAAAAAAAAAGTTCAAATTCAACTCATTTCTTGATCTTGGACTATATTTTATTGTGCATGCTATATTATTTCATCGTATTCAGCTGGCTTTGACCAAACTTGATTGTGGGAGTGACGTTGCGGGCGCTACGGTTCGTCGGCAAGTTGCAGGAAAAGTAAGTGTCGAAAATGCCATCGTAGAAACTTCAAAAAAAAGAGAAGACCCTAGGGTTAGTTATTTGGCCAATGCCTCACAATCATAGTGCGAGCACTACAAATTGACAGAAGTCAATCTGTAAACCAGGTAAATTTTTATTTACTTGGTGAAGATTTTAAAATTTTAGTAAAAATAGTCTAAAAGTATGAAGGTTTAATTAATATAAAGAAAATTAAAGAACAAGCACAACACGATACAATTCGATTTAATTTGCAAAATAACAAATCAAACTCAAAATTACACAAAAAGAAGAGTAAAGTTTAAGACACAGTGCAGGACCGACTTCACAACGCATAATGCCCAAGCTGAACTAGTCCACCAACACACT
Organism: Phalaenopsis hybrid cultivar; assembly: GCA_002079205.1. Taxonomy (NCBI): domain Eukaryota; kingdom Viridiplantae; phylum Streptophyta; class Magnoliopsida; order Asparagales; family Orchidaceae; genus Phalaenopsis; species Phalaenopsis hybrid cultivar. Next base: position 48,227 of record JXCR01094546.1, read on the forward strand.
TATTGGGGGTCCGACCCCACACAAAAGATCAAAAAGTCCTTAAGGGCATCCTGAACCTCCCTGTTCAAAAGTGATTGAATAGGCGGTCTTGAAGTCCAAAAGAGTTGACCGTACTTCCCCAAGAAAGAAATGGGTGAGACATGTCAACGAAAGAAGGGTAATTTGGTCCAAGAGGGATATGGACACATTACCGATGTACGAAGAAAATATTTCCTGATTTATATGGAGAGAGAAGATCTTCCCCAGCGGAGTCTTCAGAAGCTGTCGACACTATTTTGGTTGGAGTAGCCCGTTGGAAGCTGTCGGCACTATTTTGGTTGGAGGAGTAGCCCTGTGGAAGCTGTCGGTCACCGGAATCGAAATCTCGTTGCCCGCTTCTGAAGGACATTTTGATTTATATATATATATATATATATTTATATATATATATATATAGTTTAGAAAAATATAAAATCAAACTGGCATCATGTTTTTCACAGTTTAAATGAAAGAGCACTGTACCTCAAACCCTGTATCTATCCTGAAGAATAAACACAAGACTTGAGGGTGAGACTCGATCAAATAAACTAAGAAATATATGACGTTCGTTTGGTCTGCGAAACCGTTTTAATTGCCGAGAATTTTCCTTATTTAATATGAAGAATTAAATAGAGTTTATATTAACCTGGGTTCAGAAAAACTTCCTATAAAGGCAAACGCATATAGTTAATTACATTTTAGATGACCGAAGTCACCTAAAAAAACTCTCGATAAAAGTCAGGAAATATTATCTTCAAAGGGGTCAAAGGATAAGACTTTTCGACGAAATCTGACAAAGATGTGTGAAACGAGAATGACTCAAATTTGAAACTTTTATCGTCGAATCCGAAGGAGGAAGAACTAGAGGTTGTCATAGATCCGAATGAGAACTTCGATGACTTTCCATTTTATCCTATAGTTTAGCTTCAGTTTCGGGGAGAAATTATTTAAGTGTTTCAACCTGCTAATTTTATTAATTAGGGCTTACATTTGTGTGAAACGATCACACAAATAGCCTGGAAGATGTGAGAATTTAGATCGTGACGAACGACAATCTCGGAATCCTAAGACGAGTTAGGGCTTAGATTGTACAGCAGAGCTGTACAAATGCCTAAAGATAAGTTGAGGATTTATGTCGCACTAGGCAAACAACCTCGAAATCCTATGGATTGTTGTTTAATTCTAAGGAATGGTTGGTTTAGCTGATGAAGACAAGTTTTGCTGTTGAGGATGACAGTGCTGCCCACAATGCAAGCTCCGAGCTCTTCGTCGTAGCACCTTCGAGTTCGATGTTAGTTTTAAGTGTACATGCAATTGTTGAGTCAACGATCTGCTGTCGGGTACCTACTATAAAACCAACTACTGTCCGCTTATTTTAAGGTATAATGTGTAAAAGAGACAGTAGCTGATATTATAAAGGAAAGCAGTAGAATGTACAATAGACAAGAAATAGTAAAGTGTACTGTAAAATCAAACGCTCTAAATGTAAAACAAACCTGTATACCTTGAAGGCCCGCTACTCCTTTAAGTGTAGTTGATGTAGCAGTTATAAGTAGAGTAATAGAATTTAAGGAATGAGCTAGCATGCATTGTATAGGCAAAAGTGAACAACAAAGGAAACGTCACCTAGAAAAACTCGAGGAAAATCGACAAATAATCCACGATGTAAAACTTAAGAAAATCGACGAGTAATAATTTAAATAAAAATGTCAAAACCTCGAGAAAATCCCGGAGAAAAGATCACGAGTGCTTTGTCCAAAAATTTAAATAAAACATATGAAAAAGTCCGAAAAGAGGGGACCACAAGCACTCGGGTCGGGGCTAGGCTCAAATGTATTTATTTGTACTCGAGGGTCGTCGAAGGCTACTTGGTCACCCAGATGTATAAAACCAGACACTCCACTAGAATGACGTCCTACTGAACCTAACTTAGGAGGGTACTCCTTGGCCCAGAACTGATACTCAACAGGTGGACAACCAAGTTGAATATATATTTAAAATTTATTATTTTTGCATTGCATATAGATTTCAGGCATACAAAAGGAAAGTTGTATCAATTTTTGTATTGAAAATATTTTTTTTTATTGTATATGTTTTTATCAACTTGTTTTATCAATTTTGAAAAGGTATAGTTCACAAGTCGATCACGTCGTCGGGCGTAGGACCACCTACAACCTGAGAAGGTGCGGGTCCCCCGTTAGTCTTGTGTCGGTGAATGATAATTTCATCCTATAGTTCATCAGGTCCCAAAATTGAGTCCTGGTGTTGTAGGATGAGATATCATTTTGCTCTGCCACCGGCGTGCCTTTGTCATCATCGCCCTAAGCCCCAAAACAAAACTGACCTACTTGCAACCTTGCTTGATAGTTTCACATATAGCAAATGCTATACGTGTGCTCTTATGTATCAGACATAAGCACTGAAAACTGAATTAAGAAGCAAGGAAAAAAAGAATAAAAATGGGGATGAGAGAGAGAAGGAACTGATCCACCTAAAACATCGAAAAGACTGAAAATGAACAGCTCTCAAAACTCATGACAAAAAGACTTGAAAAAGGAGGTCCCAAGATCCTTGAATCAATCCGAAAGGATATCACTTTCTCATTTTTTACAAGTGAATTAACCAAGGAGGGTATCTCTTCCCAATCTTGTCTCGAGCAAATCGTAACGGGCCCAAGTCAATGTGACAACTCTATTCATGGCTTCACCACTAACTACATATCCTCACACACCCGAGCCTGCACTCAAACGATATCACAACTTCAATTTCAAACTTCCGAAACATCCTTTATGATATCAATTTAGACCAACCCTATGCTCTTCCAAAATGAAATTTCAAAGTCTTTCAGATTTCACAACTCGATCAAAAGGAATGTAACCCAGGGACGACAACCATTCACACTTCTAAAATCATGCCAAAAAAAAAAAAAAATTTCAATTCTTGGTTTAATCAAAAGCTCCTTATATCAAATAAGCATGAAATCATCCGGCTAAAACCACATAGGTGCTTGCGGCCAGGGTCGACAAACAGCTGCTAAGGCTCTCGGCCAAAGCAACAAAGAGAGGGATCAACTGCTAAGGCTCACGGCCGAGGCAACCAAAAGGACCAACAACTAAGGCTCAAGGCCCAGGCAACCAACAAAAAAAGAACACCACTAACAACTGCTATTATGCTCCCTCGACAAGCCCTCAAGTAAGGGCTAAAGCAGACAGGACCAAACTCTACACCAATCCAGCTCTCGGGCAAGGGCCAAAACCAACAAAACCGAGCCCCAAACTAACTTTAAATTATTTGGGGATGAACCTGCACATATATTTAACTAGGGGCAGCCAATGACACCCCGATTTCATGCAAAAATGAATTCAATAGGTGGGCAGGAACCGAGCAACCCAGGGGTAAAACCGAGAACCTCAACAGGCAAAGCCGAGCCCCACGAGAAGCTAAAACCAAGCCATTCAAGGCCAAAATAGAGCTCCAATAAAAATTAAGACCCGAGCCTCAAATAGTAATTATGCTCCAACCATTCCAAGGCAAAACCGAGCCATCCAAAGGCTAAAGAAAAAAAAAATCCGCATGCCTTTAAAACTCAAGATGTGAAGCCAATACACATTTCAAACAAGATTCAAACAGGAATAACGGTATAAAGAACAAGTCCGGGTCACCAAAATATCTATTCCAAGCATGAAACAATTCCCAACAGATATCTGAGCAGAAAGGGTGCCTAACAAGGAGGTAAACCAGGCCATTAAAACAAGTTACAGGGCTTTCCAAATTAAAGAAATTTTCTCATAGCATGTATTTCGAGCAAGGAAAAGCCGCAGGGAACCAAAACCGAGCCCCATATATATATGAAAAGCAAAGCGAGATCTCCAACACTCATTTTAAACGGGAGTAATAGTAATAAAGAGCTTTGATAGTTCATTCCAACATGCATTTCCAGAGGAGCAAATCTCATTTCAAAGCTTCCACCATGACACTTCAAGTATTTCAAGCAAAAAGAAGGCAGCCAACATGTTGTATTTTCGTTGATTCTAGCAAATAATCATGACTAACTCCTAGAACATGTTCAAAAATCCTACTTTCATTTGAATGGTGAATATTACAAAATACACAAAACACGTTGAACTACCTTGCCATACCCGCCCAAAAATGCTATTCCCAACAACCCTGGCCGAGCAAAATCGAGAGAAAGAAAGGCACAGAGGAGGGGGAGAAGTATCTCTTTAATGCAGAACCAAAATAAAAAAACCCTCAGAGAAACACTTTCTAGCTCGAACTTCTCTCCAACAGCAAGAGGAAGTCAACCCGAGGACGAAGAACTAAAGAAGAAGGTGAGAAAGAATTTTTGCAGATTTTTCCCTCCCTCTCAAAATTTTTTCTTTTCTCTGCCTTTAAAATGCTCTAAGTCTTATATAGACGGGAAACGAGCGGAGCAGATGCTCCATGCGGGTGGCTCGAGGGAGGCAGACGGTAAGATCTCGCAGAGGATAGGATTTGTGGCAGAGATAAGGGGTGGAGGGGCTGTGCCACGGTTGGGCGTGCGAGCGGGACGAGCGAGAGCGCGGGAGCCTAACGAGACGGACGAGAAACAAAACAGGTTAGGGCATAAGGCCTGCGGGTCTCTGAAGAATTAGGAAGAGGGGGAATATATTAGATACAAAATAGTAATAACAATAATAATAATAATACTAATAATAATAATAATAATAATAATATTATTATTATTATTATACTTATTTTATTCATTCCCTCCCAGGCTCATCGTCGCAGTGAAACGAACGTCTCCCCTAGGTGAAATCGACGTTTCGGACGCATCGGCGCATACCGTTTCGTCATCCGAAGTCGTTTAGACAACCTCGACGACGATCAGATCAAAAACGCGTCGCGATCCGTTTCCCGTCAAAATTTTGGTTCGAGCTCAATTAATTAGGATAGTGTAGATGGTCGTCATGAGATGTTTAGAAAAGATTTGAAGTGATTTCGAGTTGATTGTGAGAGTCAACTTGGTGGATTTTGGGCATTTAGCCAATTTGGGGGTGTTGGGCTAGACTTGGGTCTAGGTTAGGCTATGGTTGGGTTAGCTCCAAATTGATGGTTCAAAGTGGTCTAGGGGAATGATATAAAGAGTTGCTACATCAATTGGATGTCAATTTTAGGGTTTAGGCATTCAATTTGGTGGAATTTGGGGAGAGAGCCAATTTGGGAATTTTGAATGTGGGTTGAAATTGAGTGAAATTGAGGCTTGACCAGGGCCAATTAAAGGTTCAATTTAATTTGTAGGATTGTTATGAAGGGTTTAGGATTCAAATTGGGGCAAATTGGGATCAAATGGAGGTCAATTGAAGAGTCCAAATTGGTTTTGGGGCCAAAAGACTAAATTGGGTAATTGGTGGAATTGAGGTGCTAACCATTCTGATTTGATCCATGGACCAACGGAATCTCCATTTGGGTCCTCTATGTACTGGTGCTAGCTAAACTCCAGCCTAGGGCTAGAGGGTCTAGAAGACAATCTACATGAGTGTCTCAAAGGATCGGGGTATGACACTCTACGAGTTTAGGTTCGAGATTTTGAATGAATGGGGGTGAAATTGAGTAACAGTGAGTGAACAGCTCTAGATCAATATCCGGGGTCAACCCTAAGGTCAAGCAGTCCTATGGGAACTCGTCTCGAGCTACTCTATATTGACCCTACCTACTAAGTGTTAGAGATTAGAACCAATATGGGGAACCTCAAGTTGAGCAAAGAGGAGTTTAGAATTTCTAAAGGTGAGAGTTCTTTTTCTAGTTTTTTAGGAATAGTCAACAGGAAAGTCCTATGACTAGACCTTAGGCTACTAAAGAGGAAAAATTAAACCTCAACCAAAAGTGAGGTCAGTAGTAGGTTAGGAGCCTAGCATTTCAAGGTTTGCCTAGTTTTTGATTCATAATCATATTGAAATATTCAAGGTGAAATCTTTTGAATTAGAATATTTTATATTAAATTGGTGAAAATATTTTTATTGCATCATTATTATATCATTGAAATAACATTAAAATAATTTTAATATTTATTATGTCATTCGATTCACCTTAGATCATCCTTAGTTGAATTATTGAACTTTGAACCTCTCATTTGCTCTGCTTAATGTCCAATATGTTTTTTTTAACCTTGAGAATTGCGACATTGTTATAAGGTATTTTATCATTTTTTTTTTACTCGAGAAATACTCTAGAAGATGCTAACTGTGAATACTTTTCATGAAGAAACAAGTATATAAATACATAAGAAATGTGTAGGAACTTTTCTTTCTTTTCAACAGACAGGATTTATTGTAAAGTAATGAGTACATTTAATTTATGATGTCCATGGAGGCTGATTGACCTTTGCCAAGCCAGTGTGGGCTTTATTGGTGGTTTAATGAAAGCTGGAGTTCAAGGTAGCAATGTGAACACTAATTGGTTTTGAACTAGTCAATAATTTTTTTTGAAGTTTTAAATTGCTCACCTTATTTCTGATTTGCTGGGCTGATTTTTTAAATGTGAGAATGTGATCACAAAACTAAGAGGCACGTGCATAAATCTAGGCTTTAAAGGTCAGCTTTGGGTGAGCTTTTACTTTGGGTATTTAAACTGGCATAAGGTAAATTCTGGATGTGCCTTAGATTGGCCCTCTTCCTTTGCTGAATATATTGTTTTCTGTCTCGGCGCTGTTGCAACATATAATACTAGTATTAATCTCTTGATTAATCCTAGTTTTTCAAATAGAATCTCATTCTTGTCTCGACTGGCTTGGATCGATAATTTTGTAATGTTGTTAGACTGGTCTTGGTTATTTTTGCAACATACTACTCTCAATTGCCTTTGTTGTGACATCATGAGTCTGTTGGAGTGTGGAATGATTAGAATTTTTGATTCCGGAACTAGTTGGGATGTGGCATAACACAAAAATAAACTTTTACTAATATAAAAATAGTTTTACAACACAACTCAAAAAAAAGGAAATTACAATAAGAGAATAATCTCTAGTTAGGGGCTGTAGGAAAAGATTCGAAGGCGTGGCGATGGCGGCGTCAGCGGGGTTAGTGGCTATTTGGGTAAGTAGGGATTGTGTTTGGTTGGTTGTAGGTAGGTTGAACAGTGAGGTCGTGGAGGGCGATAGAGTGGCGAAGGAATATGGGGGTGGTTGGCAGTTAGGGGAGAGGTAAGAAAAGGTGTTAGGGAGAAAAAGCAAAGGAGATTGGAAGTTTGCAACACCATCTCGGAGTAGGATACAACCAAAGCACCACCTATTATTGGATATAGCCCTACCAAGTGGGAAGAGACTCCACACAGTAGATCAGAAGACAACTCCACTGAACTGACTCCCCACACACAAAGGATAACAATTTATAGATTTTCGTTGGACAAAGGAAACTTCTACACAAGGCAAGAAGAATTCATAAAGACCCTTTCTAAACGAAGATAGGTGCAACATACTCGCGAAGCATCTCCCTGGATCGTGACAGTTCGCGATCCCGCCCAACTTCCTTAATGAGAATTCGCGATCTGCCTTCTGCTAACTCGTGGGATTGCGACCCGCCCAACTTTTGCTCCTGCGAAGCATCGCGGGGATTCTTGCCCCATGGGATTGAAGCGCCCTGCTTCAGGATGCATTCAACACCCGCACTTGGGCGCTGATTCAGCACCTGCATCAGTCTCCAGGGGTTGGGGAAGCTTTGACCTCAAGGCTTTAGGCTCTTCAAAGTATGGCGTCAAGTCAATGACGTTGAACATGGTTGAAATGTAGTAATCCCCAGGTAGATCGATCTTATAAGCATTGTTTAGCTTTTGAAGTACGCTGAAAGGTACATCTGCTCTCAGCTTAAGCTTTCCAAATGATCCTATGGGAAATTTTTCCTTTTTTAACCGAACTTATACGAGACTGCCTTCTTGAAATGTTACTTTCTTCCTAGATTTTTTTTTGTGCCTAATATTTGAGGTTTTGCTTAGCAATCTCCTTGCCAACGTCTTCATGGAGCTTTTGAATCTCATGAACTCATTCTGTGGCATCTTTGCTGGTTTTCGAAGATGATAGGAGTGACATCAATTCTTATGGAGTGAGCGGACTGTCTGTACACAATCTCGAAGGGAGTTTATCTCGTAATTTGGCTGATGGATTTGTTATAGGCGAACTCAGCTTGGGCTAAGATAAGATCTCACTGTATTATGTTTTTTGCCACAACACATCTTAAGAGATTGTCGACGCTTGGGTTTACTACTACTGTTTGCGGATGAGTTGCCTAGCTGAATTGGAGTTTGGTACTAAGCTTTACCTACAATGTCCTCCAAAAGTTGCTTAGAAATTTGACGTCTCTATTGGAGGTGATGGTCTTAAGAATTCGGTGCAGCTTTACAATCTCTCTGAAGTATAGATCAGCGATGTGAGAGACGTTTAGTGTCCAGTGGTTGTATAAAGCGAGCCATCTTAAAGAATTCGTCTACTGCAACCATTACAGAGTCTTTGTTCCTTCGAGTCCATGGAAGTCCTAGCATGAAATCCATGCTGAAGTCCACCCACGGTGCCTTTGGTATTGGAAATGGTGCGTATAATCTGTCATTTTGAGCTCTTATCTTTGCTAGATGACAAATCCTATATTGCCTGACATGTTTTTCTATATCTCTTGTCAGATTTAGCCATAAAATTGCTCTCATCTGAGGGTGAGGGTCTTGTCCCTACCGAAATGGCCTGCTAGTCCTCAACTGTGGCCTTCCTGGATAATGGTCTCCCTTAGTGAACACTGGGAAATGCACAACTAACTCTGGTGGAACAGGTATCCATCTGTGTGGTAATATTGCCTTGCTGGCTCCTCCTAACATTGCTCCTATATGTTTTTGAAATCTTCGTCTGCTTCATATGGATCCCTTATGACTGCGAAGCCCAAAACTTAAGCATGCATGGATTTGATCAATAGGTGTTGACGACTCAGTGCATTTGCTTCGCAGTTTTGGCTTCCCGCCTTGTGTTTTAGCACAAACTAGAATGAGGTTAGGAATTCCACCCAGGTGGCGTTTCATCCATTTAGTTTGCTTTGACTGTTAAGGAATTTTAGAGCCGCATGATCTGTAAATAATATAAACTTGTTTTTCAATAGGTAATGCTCCAATGTTCCAAAGCTTTTATGGTGGCGTAGAATTGTTTGTTGTAAAGTGAGTATTTTTTCCTGGACTCGTTCAACTTTTCACCAAAGAAAGGGATGGGGTGTCTTCCTTGGCTTAGTACTGCTCCAATCCCCACGCCGGATTCATCACATTTTACCTTGAAAAGTTGGTTGTAGTCAGGTAGTGCTAGCACAGGTGTCTGAGTCACTTTCTCTTTCAGAGTGTCAAAACGGTTCTAGGTTGCTACTGTCCAAGTAAACTCCTCTTTCAGAAGTTCAGTCAGAGGGTAGCTGATAGTGCTGAAGTTTCTGATGAGTCTTCGATAGAGGATGCCAACTCCAAAAATTTCCTCAACTCGATAAATGATTGTGGTACGACCCAGCTGATAATGACCTCTATCTTTACGAGATCCATTTGAATGCCTACACTAGATATGATATAACCCCGAAAGCTTACATGACTTTTCGCATATAGTTGCTCGGCTCGCAACAGCTCGGATACAACCTTTAGGTGATGCAAGTGATCCTCCTTTGACTGGATATAAAGTAGAATGTCGTCATAGTAGATAACAAAAAACTTTCCTATGTGAGGTCGGAATACCTGGTTTATTAATCTCATGAAATTGCTAGGTGCGTTCGACAGACCAAAAAACTTAACGGTCCACTCATAAAGTCTGTCCCGCGTCTTGAAGGCGGCCTTCCACTAGTCTACTGACCTCATCCGTATCTGGTGATATTCGACGCGCAAGTCGATCTTGGAGAAGATAGTGGCTCCATGTAGATGCTCTATCTCTATATCGCTCCCGCCTTTTGTATCCTTAACTGGTAGTAAAACAAAACGTTTCCCATTCTTCTTTAAAAAATTAGTGTTCTTGAACCCATCGTATCTTGTTTCTCTTCTTCCACCTGGTAAGGGAATATGACTGGTGATGCTTTTTTGTGTCTAATCCTAACCTTTTTATCATGAGCGCGGACACCACGTTCTCGCAGCTCTCACTGTCGATGATCAGGCTTCAGACGTTCCCCTCGACGGTGCACTTGTTGCAAAAAATGTTATACCTTAACCAGGATTGATGCCCTCTGGCTCGAACTGCAGTGTTTGTCGAACGACTAACGCTTCTCCTTCGTCTCCGTGGAGCAAAAGCTCTTCTTTTGGAATCTCTTTTAATTCCTCATTGACTTTCTCAACAGCGCCTTGATTTGCGAGTGTAACGTCTCAGCTTGTTGGGCCACTGGAAGCTATGTGACCGTAGTCGTAGCACCAGAAACACTTTCTGGCTAGCACTTTATTGGAGGAACCAGCTTTCTCTAGCTTCTTCCCATTCTAATCTGACTTATCTGTTTATTGTCCAATTCTGTTATTTCCTCCCGATTCACACTTTTTGGCTGTAATAGTTGCAAGTGACTACTTGGCTGAAGGTGGTGGTCTGAAGGACGACGATTGCCTTTCCACCTTAATGGCTTGTGTCTGGACATCCCCAATGTCCACTATGGCTCTAGCTATATCACATTACTAATGGAGGTCTTTAGACTCCCAAGATATTTGGCTATTCTGTGCTTCTCTGGCTCTGTCAGCTTGCACTTTAACTGCAGATGGTCGAACTGTGCCATGAACTCAGATGATTGATCTTGTTGCTGCAAGTAGTGTAGTTTTAGGAAAATGTCCTGACGATACTGTTGTGGGAGGTATTTCTCCTGCATTGTCTTCTTCATCTTATCCCACTTAGTTATCTTCTCACTTCTTTCTCCCCTTCTCTACATTTGTAGATTTTTCCACTATAAGAAGACATTCTTCTTTAATTTAATTCTAGCTAGCTTGACCCATTTGTCCTCTGGTATGTTCTTATTTTCAAATATTCATTCGATTGATTGCAGTCAGTTGATAAACTCATCGGGGTCCATGCCTCCCTCAAGCTCTGGGAGGTACAATTTGATGCCAAGTCTCACTGTCCTTCATAAGGGGCCTCTTCTCTTGGTGTCCTTAGATATTGGATACCAAAATGATGCGTTCGATATTCCTCGTCATTGTGATTTTCCTTGTGGATCATATTTAGCTCCTCATCCCTGTCTTCCTCTCGACTTTCTCGATCGCGGTTGAAGGCAATATCTTCTTGGTTTCAGTTATCCAACTTGACTAGTCTCCGTTGCAGATGATGAATTTCTCGTTAGATCTCTTCTTGAGTAGAGCTTGATGTATTTCTTCGCGGTGGCATGGCTAGAGTTGGGAATAAGAAGGAATAAAATTTGATGGAGGTGGATTGAGTAGGGGCGGATGCTAGGAAACCCTAAGATGAGACTAGGGTTAGACTAGCTCTGATACCAAATGATACTAGAACTAGTTGGGATGTGACGGAACACAAAAACAAACTTTGATTAATATAAAAATAGTGTTACAACATGACTCAAACGAAAAGGAATCACAATAATAGACGAATCTCTGTTAGGGGTTGTAGGAAGAGAGTCAAAGACGATTGCGATGTTGGCAGGGTGAGTGGTTATTTGGGTAAATATGGATTGTGTTTAGTTGGTTGTAGGTAGGTTGGATGGCGAGGTCGTGGAGTAAATAGGGGGGCAGTAGTGAAGGAATAAGGGGTGGTTGGTAGCTAGGGGAGAGGTAGGAAAAGGTGTCGGGGAGAAGAAACGAATGAGATTTGAGGTTTATAATACCACCTCGGAGCAGGATACAACCGAATCACCACGTAGCGTTCGATACAATCCTAACAAAAGGGAAGGGACTCCACACAAGAGATCAGAAGACAACTCCATTATAACTTACTCCCCACACAGAGGACAACAATTTATAGACTACCGTTGGACAAAAGAAACTTCTACACAAAGCAAGAGGGTGGTAAGGCAAGAAGAATCCAGAAAGATTGTTCCCAAAAGAAGCAGGTGCGGCAGACTCGCGAAGCATCTCTCTGGATCACGAGAGTTCGCGATCCCGCCCAACTTCGCTGGATAGCGAGAATTCACGATGCTCCTCCCGCTAACGCGTGGGGTTGTAACTCGCCCATTTTCCACTCCCTGCTTTGGGTCGCATTCAGTGCCCGCACTTGGGCGCTGATTTAGTGCCTATGTCAATTATTTTATTACAATATTAATATTATCATTTATGTTTAATATTTAGTAGTCATTTGTCTATTGATTATTATAATATATCCTCATTATAAGGATATTCTCTTTTAATGTATTTCATGCTCTTTTTTTAGCCTTTATATTGCATGCTTGTGTTAGCATTAAGATTATTCAAATAAAGATACAACGTTTTAATAATTTCTGTCATTTTTTAGTTGATCCATGTTTTTTCTCACATTTTGTCAATGATTAGAGCTTCCTTTTTAAATATTGTTTAACCTTCAATTTTTTGTGCTGAAGGCTGTGATCAGGTTACAATTTCCAGACAACTATATTCTCGAGGCCAAATTTCAACCATCAGAGAAAATTCAAAGTTTAGTGGATCTTCTCATGAAAGTGCTTGCCCAACCAGATCTGCCATTCTACTTGTGTAGGTGTCTCTTATTGTCAGCATTCATATGGGAGAATATTTATAACATTTATTTTTTTGATCTTCATCTTGTCAATTTGATCCTCTTTGTAAGTAACAATTTGAAAAAACCTCCCTTGCAATATCTCTTTATTCCTCAAACACTTTAAACTGTAAATTCTTAATTTGGTTTCTTAGCTCAAGCTTTTTAATTCCAAAATTATTGGTAATTGGCCTTATGCTTAAAATTTGATGGTCGTTAGCATTATCGAGCTTTTGTTTTCCATAAGTCAGTTCTTCCTCTCCTCATCCTAACTCATTTGTTGGGCAAAGTTATTTACAGTCCTTATTGGCCGGAGATCCACAGAACTTAGCATTGTTCCCTCGTATACTAGAACAATTTTTTTCTTGCACAGTAGTTTCAATTTTACTATTTTTAGACCTATATAAATTGATTAAAAAAAATAAATTTCTTTCTGTTCAGATTTTAGCTTATCATGCAAATCAATTACCCACGTTTATTTTTTGATATTAAATACAATTTGCTTGTCGTAGAATATTTATTTGACCTTGACAAAGTTATTATTTTTTCGTACGTCATATTATTTCCTTCAGTTTTCTATGTTCTTCTATTTTAAGGAAATTTTTATGGCTGAAAATAGACGAGGATGCAAATTAGCTGCTGAAATATAAATTCATAGGAGCTTGGAAAGCCTGACAAAATTATTTTTGTTTTCGTACTTCATATTGACCCCACGTAGTGGGACTAAGGCTTTGTTGTTGTTGTTTGTACTTCATATTATTTTCCTTCTTCAGTTTTTCACAGTCTTTGTTTTGTTAAATCCTTGCACAGGAAATCCCACAGAGAATTCTTCTCCTTCGGACAAAAGCCGCATGCTAGTGTTGGAAACGACCCTCCTCCCTTCTTACTTCTTCTCTGCGACTTTGTTTCTTCTCCCGTTTGGTTAAACACACAACTCTTCCTTCTCCTTCTTCTTCCCTCTTCCTTCTACTCTATCGATCACTAGGGAATGCACAAAGCTTTTCCTTCTCTCGATCTCTCTAGTCTCTCTCATTAGCTTGTTCTCTGTAGGCTATGAACGAAAGGACCAATAGAAGCCCTCCCTCAATTTCACTGAAACGAACTGTCTCAACAGCTAATTCAACTTGACACATATTATTATTATTATTATTAGTATTATTATTATTATCATTATTTTCAGTTATTACAGTGTGTCACTAACTTTGGTAAAGGATGGAAATTACATATACCCTTGGTAGAGTATACTTACAATAATAGTTATCAGGCTAGTATTGGGATGATCCCATATGAAGCTTTGTATGGAAGAAAGTGCAAGATAGCTTTATGTTGGGCTGAAAACATATGAAAGAATGGTCATTGGAGCTAACTTGGTTGATGATGCTACTGAGAGATTAAACTGGTCAGAAACAGATAAAAGGCAGTGCATATTAGACTGAGGAAATAGTTCTTTGTCAAGCACAAACTTGTTGAGTTCTTAGTTAGAGACTTTGTCTTTATTAAAGTTAGTCCTTGGAAAGGTGTGCAAAGATTTGGGAAGACAGGAAAATTAAGCCTCAGATATGTAGGCCTATATGAAATTGTGGACAGGAGTAGATAGGTGGCTTATAAATTAACCTTACCAGCTCATATGCAAGGAGTGCTTACTATTTTCTATATTTCTCTATTTGGATGTATATTGCTAATAGATCAAATAGAGTGATTGCAGAGTCGATGGATATACAAACTGATCTGACTTATATAGAAGAGCTTTAAAAGATCGTGGATTAGGATGTAAAGAAGCTTCAGAATAGGGAGATTCCATTTCTAAAAATTTCAGGGAAGCGCGGATAAGAAAATGATGCTACTTAGGAGAGAATTTCTGATATGCAAGAAAGATATCAATAACATTTCATTTGAGGAATGTTTGTTTTCAGGTGCGTGCAAGACAAAGCTCTCGTTCGAGCCCTAACTTGTGGCCAAAGAGTTTTTAGGTGAGTTATGGATTTATTTGTAAATAGTTAATGAATTATTTATATGTACATACATATAATACACACACACACATACATACATACATATATATATATATATATATATATATATATATCTATANAGAGGCAAGACCAAGTTGGCTCGTGTCTAGCAGCTTATTTCCTGCAAGCTTTGTTTTTTTGTGTTTTATCTTTGTTTCATTCTTTTAGGATGCTAGTATCTGATGTATCGTATGGGTAGGGCACCTTTTTTTTGGGTCCTCTCATACAATCTATGTATCTTTTCAATTTCAATAAAATTAGCCCTTGGGCTTTAATATATATATATATATACACACACACACACACACATACATATATATACATACAACTTTCTCACTTGGTTTTCCCACTTCCTCACAGCTTTCTCGACGATGCTCGCTCGTAGATTTTTTTGTCATTGACGCTCGCTCGTGTTGTCTATGTAATAGACGATGACGCCCCGTGCTGTCGTGGCTTGCGTCCTACACGAGAACACCTCCTTCGCAGTCGTCTCCTTCTAGACGACGCGACTTCGCTATTCCTTCCAGACAAAGTCCTTGTTAGTCAACGACACTTCCTTCGCAGTCGTCTCCTTCCAGACAACATCGATTTTGCTATTCCAGACGACTGTTGCTTTCCTGCCCGACAGACACCATCTTGTTGGCAGAGATGACATCGACTACCCGTTTCTATGCCACTGCAATTGTCGGGCGACCTCTCTACTCCTCTTTCAGCTACTGGTTTTCATATAGGTAAGTCTTGCAATTTTTCACAATCTTTTCACAAGGCTCTTGAAGGTGGTGGTGATCACACTTTCATTAAAAAACTTGAAAAAAAAATTGGGAAACTTGCTCTTATTCTCACAGAGGTTGAAACCAGTACTCTCGCATCTTCTTGGCCTTTTGCTCTAGTGGGGAAATTTTTTTATGGTCACTCAAAACTTGAGATCATTCGAAAAGAATTTGATGCTATGAAGTTGTTGGGCAATTGACGGTTGATACATACTGATTTAGTTATCTCACGATGCCGATTACACTCGCATTTTTTCTCGGAAAGTCATCAAGCTCGACAACCGTTATATGAAAATTCTGAAGTAGACTGTTTATTTTGATCTCCTCCTATCGTCTGAATTTGGTCGAAAAATTTCTTTATGACCATCTTTTTTTACAGAAACTAAATGTAATCAACTTGCTTCCTTCTATCGTTTGAAATTGGTCGGAAAATTTCTTTATGACCATCCCAAAATTGAGCTTATTCATAAGGAATTTGAGCTTATGCTTCTTGTTGAGGATTATGTACGATTATTTGCTAGAAAAATAATCTGGATTGATAACAGAGCAATGAAAATTTTGAAATTGTCGATGAATTTTGACCCACAGACGGAACTATCAATCATTCCAGTCTGGATTCGCCTCTCTGGCTTGAATTTCATTATTTTACTCAAAAAATATTATACTCTATTGCCTCAGTTTATGGTAAACCACTCAAAACGGACATTCTTACTTTTAATATTTTCCGACCATCTGAAGCCAGAGGACTCTTTGAAAGTGACATCACTTTAATCGCTTCTAAGAAAATTTGGTTAGGTACACACCACCATGGATATTGGCAAGAGGTTGTGATTGTGCCTTTACCTTCGCATTATTCGAAATGTCGTATCTTTGGTCACTCCGTTTCTCAATGTCTTCATCTACACCCCCACCTCAGACCAAAGAAGCAAAGTGCTGCCAGATGTAGCGATTCTCTCTACTCCTAATATGCTCCAAGTTATCGACATTATTGATCATCAACAAGATACCCTTGAAGATGTCACTATCCTTGAAGGCAATATGTCAACTATTTAGCATCCACACAATGCTGTGTTTTCCCATCTTTGGATTCTCCTTTCGTGGGGGCGAGAGAGACATTTCAAACTTCACCTGCTCTAGAACCTAATACTGATGTTACGGGTGACAATATTGCTATTACTTCTCTGCCGCCTCATCAGGTTGAGCGAGATGTTAATGTTACTCAGACACATGGGGTTCATGATGTGCAACAACTTACACCTGTCCGACCACCTTTGGATCAATCCATTGATCAGATAAGTCAATCCTCGGATGAGGAATGACAGATTTACACATCCAGAAGGAAGAAGAAAAATAGAGACCTACTTTAGCTCAGAAATCTTATGGATGATACTTTGGTTACTTCGGGTAATGATACTCACCTTGTCAATTTGTTAGTCAACTCCCTTCCGAGAACTCAAGGCAGAGACAGGACTAAGCTGAGTCGTCCTAGCTTTTTGCGTGCGTTGTTGGTTTTTTTGTTTTTTTTATCTTATATGTATCTTCTCTTTTTTTGGGATTATTTGTGTGTTGTATCATGTGGGTTGAGTGGCTTCTTTTAGGCCTACACATACAAGCTATCTGTATCTTTTTCTCCTTAATAAATTAGCCCTTGGGCTTTTTCTATATATATATATATATATCTGTGTGTGTGTGTTAATTTATAACAAAAATTAAAGTTGAACATTTGAATCTATAAGATTGGAGACAGGGAGTTAGTGAGACAAGCAATCAATGTTAAATTGAGTAATTATTTTCTTATATGTATTAAATTGATGTTTTATTATATAAAGACTTGCATTATTGTTTCAGATACATATTTTTATAATTATATGCATGAAATGAATAAAATGAAATGATAAAAATGGAAAAGGATTGTTCAATGACTTTAAAAGGAGGTAAATTTTAAGAAAATTAAATAAAAAAAAATGTTAAGTTATTCAGGATTACCCACAAATGGTATTGACAGGAGATGCGATGTGCCCATGCACGAAAAAGAAAATAAAAATGGTAAATGTGTACCTTTGGGTGCAAAATTTTGAAGGCATCTACGGATATATTTTGGGAAGCATCCGTATATGATGGTAATCATGATATGACTTCTTAAAAGGGTTAAAAAAAGATATTTAAATAGGAGGGGTTAAATTAAAAACGAAAGCTTACAGTTTGATTTACTGATAAATTGTATTTTCTTAAAACGTTCATGCATAATATTTGCATATTAATTTAATGCATAAAAATTATAATTACTTACTAAGTGGTGTAACTTATTGTTGAAAATTAATGGATGCTTTCAGAAAAATATTAGATTGATGTGACTAACATATGAGAATTTGTTTACAAGAAACTACTGGTGATAGGTAGTTTGTTGTGTTTTATGATTGTTGTTATTATATTATTTACTTATGAGTATTGATATACTGTTATGTATTCGTTTGAGCTATTTTACTTACAACTATGTTGTTGATTTTGGATGATTTGAATTTTGTGTGGTGTACTTTATGATTTCTTAGCAGCTATTTTATAAATTGGAAGTCATGCTAATTTGTGGAAAGTAAATGAAATGTTAATTACAATGTCTGATTATCTGTTCCCGCCTTGATTATTTTCAAGCTCCGAGCCGGGTCTTAACAAAAAGATATATTTCACTTCTAATAAATGATAATAGTGCTATTTAGACATGATATTAATCATTTGATTGCCATGTCTGTAAATATGAAAGTTTAGGTGTGAGATATGTAAATACATAAGAATTGTGTGATAGGTAAATCTTTATTGTTAATCACGTGGTATAACTTGTGTTTTTTTACTGATTGATTAAAAATTTACTTTAACTTTTCTAAAAAGAAATTAGAGAAGAAAACCTGGCTGCTAATTATTGTTTGAATGACTCTTTTTTGTTCGTGTTTGAAGCTCAGAGCTTAAACTTTATTTTGTGCGATTAAAAGTTCCTCCTGACTTGAACAACTAAATTTAGCCAAGCAAGTTAGTAAAAGCATATTCTGGAATTTATTTTTACTATACGTGATGATATATGTAAATTACATATTGATCTGCAGATACCACTCCGCCTAAGGAAAAAATCAAAGATTTTTTGAAGGATTTTTACTCAGCCGGTTTTGCTCCTGGAGCTATAGTGTACTTCTCATATGATCTTCCCAAAGGTTTGTTTTCTTGTTTATTTTTCTAGAATTTGAATTTGGATAATCTGTGGCATTTTCTGCTTGCAAATTTTTTTCAATCTTGAAAATAAATAATCCACAGAACAATCAAGTTATTTCTCAAGTACACTGCAAATCGAAATTATATGAACTCCAGGAGGGTTGTGGTACTTATACCCTAGCCTTATTAAGCTTTACCCTCTGCATGCTTTAGGTTTTTTGGTAGAATAGTTTTTTTGGGATGAACTACGAAAGCGGTTCTCTAATCTGAATGTTCGGCTTCAGAAGAATGTTCCTTAAATTCCTTCTCTACAGTGACTCCTCTCAGTAAATCGTAGAACATGATTTCTATTTTTCTTTAAGGCAGATCTCTGTTTCCTTCTATGACACACCTTTATATAGACAAAGAATGTTAATTACAAATAAAAAATGGATAAAACTTGCTACAAGAATGCAGAAGTTATAAGGATACGGTACCGACTTAACACCAAATGTGGTATAAGAAATCATTATTACACTTGTAGAAGTTACAATGATACTATTCTTGACTTTTCTCAGATAATGGGTGGCATTGTCACTTTTCGATATTAATGTTCTTTATTAGAGTCACTGGGCTCTCTTGTTAGAGTCTTCTCGAGACCTGTTTTAATATTCTCTTGCCCTCCAATTCTTACTTTGTCTTTGACAGATCCCCCTTGATGGTACAATGGTTCTTTTGGGATTCCTTTCCACAGCATTGCAAGTCTGTCAAAATTTCTCTTTGCAGCTTCTCAATCCTCTCAGCTTGTCATTCTACGGGTCTTCTGAACAAATCAAATTATCTTCAGATTAAACCCTACTCAGGAGGTGTTTCGCTCTTGTGACCAATATGAAGGAGAGATGGGAAAGCTTTTTCTCTTTTTGGTAAACTACTTTGCTTTGGAGGCCATCTCTTGGTATTGCAATTGGTTGTAATGATTTGCTTCTTTGACAGTTGATCTTCTTAGACTAGCACTTGGTCACTTAGAGGACGTAGAGCTTATTCCACATCGTCATTCAATATTGAAGGTTTGAATGGTTTTGAATTCTCGATATTCATGGCCTGAGTAATTGTTCCTTTGAGCAAGCAAAGCCAATTGTTATGCATTGTCATTGAGAATCTTGAGCGCTAATGCCAAATAGACTGATAGATTTTTTTGACTTTTGTCATTTAGTCTCTCCTTGATGATACGGAGTTGTATGGCATCTCTTGAATTTTTCTCCTTGTAATTATATTGTAATTTGGTGAATTGTTTTGCTCACATAGAGTGAACACACTTTAAGAATCTTTGAGTCATCCTGAGTCAATCTATCCTTTTGGGATTTGCTATAGAATGAATCGAGTTCTCCAAATTAAAGGACGCTACAGCAAATAACCCAGATATCTCTATCGGAAAAAGTTCTTTTCCAGCAAAAAAAATATAATTGGAGTTAGTCTTTTTGACCTATCATGGTTTCCAGAAAACCCTTCATCCTTCTAAAATGCTTTCCTGCGACATGAAATCTGTCAGAAATATATTGATTGAAGTTTTCAAAGTTACTGGTGGATTTGGCAGTCAATAGTCCACCATGAATTTACCAGTTGATTTTCTAGCACCAAATCGTTATATAATTGTTTTTTTTCCCTGAAAAATTAGAAAAACAATTTCTAGAATGTGGATTGTACACAACATGCAAATTGTAAATCACATTAATTTTTTTTTATGATAATTGAATATCCACATAAATATAATATAATAAAATTATTGAACATAAAAAAATAGTGTTCATTTAAACCAAAATATAAATTCAATTTATTATAATTTTATTATTTGTTTTTCGTTCATTTTTTGATACTAGAGTTAACCCAAATCATAGTAGGAAAAATAAATATTATTTCTAAAAGTAAATAAGTTGTTACAATAAAACATACTTGAAAGGGAAATTATAACAAACACAACATAAACTCACACTAGAGCTCAATCCATGGGTGGTGGAGGTCGGCTAGATGTTTGAGGAGCGGAGTTGTGGCTGAAATGGATTTTGGGTGGTTGGAACAGCAAAAGGAGGGGCTGGAATTGCGTTGGCAACGAAGTGAAGGCCTGAGACAGTGTGAGCAGTAAGTGGGGTGGCAAGCGAAGTAGTGAGGCATGGTGGGAAAGTCTAGAACAGCAAGAAACCAACAGATTATTGTATTCCGGATGGTGGCAGCCAAGGGGTGAGCGGGGGACTGCCGGACAACAATGAGCGGCTATCTGGGGCGGTGTTGCAAACAGGAAGGGCTGGAATGGGAAGACTACAGTGAAACACATCGAATTGGAAGATAACAATGAAAAACAACAAACGAGTGATGATCGGGGCGTCTGCAGTGATGGAGAAAAATATGCAGAAGGGCTTAGGAAGATCATCACCACCACAGGAGAGAGATACAACTAGAGCATCGCCCAATTTCTTAGATACTGATGCGTCCTTAACTCAAGTCCAGATGCATTTGCACTTTGGGGCCTTACGCAAGTGTACATATCACTTTTGTAATATAGGCCTTTTGAGTATAGGTTGTCGAACCCACACGGAGCAAGGTGTTTAAGTTTTAGAAAAAGTTCTAGCCTACTTAATTTGTTCTTAGCTTGGAAGTAAAATTTGTTTAAAGTTGACTAATTCTACTGAATTGCAAACTACTCTTAAAAGTTTACTGCTACTGAAATTCAACTTAATATAGTTGGATTGGTGAGAATCAAGTTATCTACCTTCCCTTGAAATAATCTAAGTGGAGTGAAGGAAATGAAAAATGCAAAATGTAAATGAAGCTAGTGACAAATAGGAACAACTATCTTTTTTACCCTCTTCCGAGTGTATAAAGAAGATTTGTTAAATTGGTTTTAATTTCTTAAATGCCAATTTGAACCCATCAAACATTTTTTCCCTAACATTTGCATATTTCTGCAAAGTACTTCACCATACCCTATAGATCAATGTGAATAACCTAGTTGCTCTTCCACAGCTTTCCCAAGTCATTATGGGTCACAACACATTTGAGCTAATTACTTGGTCAGAATGAAAAGTAAATGAAGACTTGAAGGGTACTCATCACATTATAGATTTAACAAAAATTTTAAATGCATTCTTTCATTCATGCACTTCCTACTTAATCACTACAATGAAAAGGTAAAAAGATTACTCATAAAGCATTGAGAAAACACCACAAACCATCTTTGAAAACAAGTAAATCCACTATAGAATTGTGTTTACAAAAATATAATAACAAGTGTACACAATACTTAGCTTTCCCCTTTACAAAGTGCTGAGAATGCTTCCCCAAGGATCTTCTAGTCCCCTTGCTGCTTTCCTCAAGTCTTTCCTCACTTTTCACTTGAAATTCTCTCCAAATCCCTCACAAATGCTCTCCTTCTCTCTCCTACTCTAAAGGACTGAGAAAAGACTTCCAAAGACTTCCAAAAGACCCCTTCTTCTTCACCCAAGAACCCATTTATCGTGCTGAATAACTTCCCACATCATGTAAAGGAACTGGTGAAAATTGCCCAGGCAATTTTTGGCACCTAGGCGCCAGGAGACTGGCACCTAGTCTTCAGGGGGCTGGCACCTAGGTGTCAGGCTCTCTGTCGGCTAGTTTTAATATGAGCACCTAAGCACCAAAAAATCTGGTGCCAAGACGCTGGCCACTCAGGTTCCCAGGGTGGGACTAGTGCCTTGGTGCCCAAAAAATTTAAAGCCAAAGCGCCGGTTACTTGGATCTTCCTTTTGTCTAAGTCATCTCCACTTTGTTCCATTTCTTCGCTACTTTTCTCCACTTATAGTACCTGTTGTACTTTCTAGAAAAATATTAAAATACGTTTCTTTGAAGTTTAATTTCTTCCATAAAAATGTGCAAAATATTAAGGAAATTAAACATTATTTTTTACACATTAAAGTCCCTCAAACTTAAACGTTATTTGTCCTCAAGTAACACTAGAATGTTAATACCAAATTTATTTAACTTTAGGGAATGTGTTTCATTAAAACTAGCAACAATTTTACCTCAAAAAATTCATAGCGTAAAGTTAGAATGATTTTAATAAACAAGTCTAACCCTAGTGTATGAGCAAACATTTCATCCAACTATAAAAGCCTGATTTCATATTTACTTTAAAAAGTAATTAATACTTGTTGACTAAGATACTTTCAATAGTGGAAAAAACCGAATTTAAGCTCTCCATTTAAAAAGACTTACTATTACATATAAGTAGTTTAGGAATGTAATGTAGCTTCAAATTTAAAAAAAAATCAAGTGAAACCAATTTTTTATTAGGTTTCTCCTCAAGCTTCTCATCACTCAATATTTTCTTTTGATCATTCTTTTTTTTTGCTTTAGGATGAGTATTTCAATCCTTAGCATAATTTTATGACGATTACTATATCTGAATAGACATTTAATAGTTTTGATTTCCACTGTTATCTTCCTAATGTAAAACATACCACATACCTCTATCTTTAAACTTTTGAAAATATGATTTTAAGTGAAGCTCAATTCTTATAAAGTGTATATCTAAGGATACCTAGTTTTACAAATATATAACTCTTTTAAAAAATGAATAGTGAAATCATTTTTCTAATGTTGAACTACAAGCTAACTTAAGACTAGTCTAGTCTCATTTACATAACATTTTAAATAAAAGATACTATGTCATTCCTTTCTCAAAGTTGCAGTAATTCTAAGTTGACACCAAATACCTCAAATCTCTTTTAAAACATAACAATTTACATACAGGTTACTGAGGACAAATATGTTTAAGCATTTCTAATAGATTTTCCTCCCCCTAAACTTAATTTTTCAGCATATTAACCAATGTAAAACATGAATCTGAGTAGGGAGAAAATAGCACATACATACCTTTACCATATGTGTCTATCAACAAAATTGATTGGTATAAGCAGGACAAACATATATGTTGTAGCATGTAAATCACATCTAAACATGATTAAAATGAAACTACACCAGAAAAAATTTAAATATTACAACAAATATATAAAAATTAGTCCACTGTAACAAACATAAATTAATGAAGAGAGTAAAATATCAACAAGAGCAAATAAAAATATAGTCCAATACATCCACATTCAGAAAATAAAAATAAATCACTCATCCTCATCATCACCATCACCATCATCATCACCATGACCATCATCATCATCACCATGAACATCATCATCATCTTCTTCTTCTTCTTCTTCCTCATCCTCATCTATCAGTTGGCTGTGCTCATATATCTAGTAAGGCAGGCAAATTGAAAACTCCACTGAGTTGTCCCCACCGATTCACTAATTTCTTCAATACATTTCCACTTAAGCAGCTTGAAAACTGGCGGTGTGATCATATTGGCATTTATTCTACCAATTTATATGTGCCAAGTGATCATCAATATCATAAACTTCCATCTGAATGATGGAGATGTTATCCTCCATCGTCTTCAATTTCTCTGACATGGAAGCTATGTTAGTGGAAGGATGAGGTTGTGAATAAGATGTGGAAGGCTGAGAAGAACTCGCTCCGCGCCCCAAAGTAGCATACTTACTATATAAATTAACATTAGCCTTGGCAATGGGGGTTTAATTGATGTAGCAGGTTTTCCATCCCTCAAAAGCAACACTAGACTGCTGACAGCGGGCATAAATAGTCAAAGGATGTCCTAACCCTAAAGTAGATCCTCCCTTTGTGGCATTGATAATGGAGTGATAGATTAGAGCTCCTATATCAATCGATTTCATAGTCTGGATGCAATAGTTGAGAGTAGCTTTCTCTTGTTACCTCACTCAAATTGGTGGAGGGTAGGAGCTTGATCAAAATGAAGTAATGTCAAGCTTTGTAAGGTGCATTCAGTTTAGATGAAGAGAAGTTTACCTTATGATCATTCCTCATCTTTCAAACTCCTGCATTGGTCAGAAATCTAATGATTTCATCTAATTCAGAATTAGTAGGGACGAAGCTGGAGTACAAACTCCCAGGGACATTTTCCAACGAGAATAATACATTAATGCGCGAAGGGGAGATATCCACCTTCTTCTCCCTCACAAATACTGAATCATCAGAGGTCTCGGGGGGTTGGCATAGAATTCCCTGGCCATAGAAATCATCGCAACAGCCGTAGTATAACAAAAATTCTCCCAGCCTCTCCTAACAATCATACTTTCCACCTGACGCCCGAGGCTAATGAATCCCCTCTCCGCAATCAACTTCTTAGACACTAAAAAGTCATTGTAATGCTCCCGAGCTTTGGAGCACAGAAATACCTTTCGCTTTGGAGCTTTTCGGAAAATAATTTTAATCATGTATTGTACAGTAAAATCTTCTATCCAGGCTCAAAATATTTTCCAATAATCTTTTGATTGTACCACTTTTTCATTTTCTCTTTATAAATTGTCGCATTTTACAAAGATTCTTGTCTAATCTCATCTAGATCATTTAACTGTTATAATTTTTTCTCACCAGCATCTATCATAATATAATTTAACTCTTTAACATCACAATAAGCTTTATGTTCTAATTCCACTGGTAAATGATAAGTTTTACCAAGTATGAGCCTATATGGAGATATTCCTATGGGTGTTTATAAGCAGTCCTATAAGCCCATAATGCATCATCTAATCTCAAAGATCAATCCTTTCTATTATGTTTGATAGTTTTTTCTAAAATCCTTTTGATTTCTCTGTTAGATACTTCTGTTAAATTACTCGTTTGAGAATGATATGTTGTGTCAATCTTATGTTTAATTTCGTACTTAGTAACCAATGTCTTAATTTTTCTATTTCTAAAGTGGTTCCCCCAAACACTAATGATCACTTTAGGCATACAAAATCTACTAAAGATAATCTTCTTTAAGAATTTCACCACACTTTGAGCATCACAATTTGGAAGAGTCACTGCCTCAATCCATTTTAAGACAATTCAGAACTATCAAAATATATAAATTCCCTAACAAAGGTACAAAGAGACCCATAAGTCTAAACCCCAAACATAAAAAATTTCAATCTTGAAAATAAAATTTATGAACATTCCATCACGCTTAAAAATATTGCTCACTCTTTGGTATCTATCATAAGTTTTAATATATTTATTCACATCTCAAATAAAATAAGCCAATAAAATTCAGATTGCAAAATTTTAAAATCAGTTCTATCAACTTCAAAATGTTCCCCAAATTCAGAATTATGACATTTCTTAATAATTTCAAGGGTTTATTCTTTGAGTATACACCTTATAACCACATGATGCTTACATTTCCTACAGAGGTATGAGTCATCTCAGAAGTAGTATCTGATGTCATGGATGAATTTCTTCCATTGATGTTATGTCATACCATAGGACATAATATCACTAACTATAAAAATTATTATGTCAGCATACCACGGAATGTGCCATTCAGTAATATCAAACTGTTGCTTATAAGAAAAGTTTTCATTGATCTCATCTTCATAATTACATAAATTCTTCTGATCCAATCTTGATAAGTCGTCCGCTACTTGATTCTTAGTATCCTTTCTACCCACTACTTCGATATCAAATTCTTGTAACAAAAAGCTGGTTTAACATTCTTTTTTAACATAGGATATCTAATAGCAGAATTGTCGATATGAACAGTAAATTTTGTTTCAATCAAATAAAGTCTAAATATAACCTATAGCTCATTCTCAGTAGTGATAATTAATTTCGGCTTCATTAAGGATTTTACTGGCATAATATATACTTTCAAATATTTTATCGTGTCGTTGTCCTAATACTGTTTCGATAACAGTCACTTGTATCCCACATTAACTCAAATGATTTCCTCCAATCAGGTGAACGATAGTAGGAACAAAGACTATCTTCTCTTTCAGAGTATTAAAGACATTTAAACATTCATGGTCAAAATTCAATAGTGTCATTTTCTAAGAGATTACATAGAGGTTTAGCGATTTTACAACATTTCAACACTTTTGTCGGATGATCTAAGTGTCAAATGAATGACCAAACATTGAAAAATCAAACATAAAAACTTCTATTCCTTTCTCAATTAGGTCACCAAAAATAAACATCATACATCGCTAAAACGCATCAAGTGTGTTACATGACACAAAGGGCATTCTTCGAAAAACAAAAGTTCCATAAGAATTTGTGAACGTTCTCTTATCTTGATTCTCAAGAGCAATAGATATCTGAATATCCGTCTGAAAAACAAAAATATGAATGACAGCTAATCTATCTAACATTTGATCCAGAAAAGGTAATGAAAAGTGATAAGTGACAGAATTTAATTTCTTATAATCTATACATATATGCCACCCAGTGACATGTCTGGTAGGAATTAATTCATTATGTTCATTTACAGACATCATCACGGCTCCTTTCTTAGGAACATAGTGAATAGAGCTAACCCAAGTACTATCTGATATATGATAGATAATACCTGCATCAAATCATTTCAATATTTTCTTTTTAGCTACTTTATTATGAGTTTAATCTCCTTTGATAATTTGTTCGGGATTTATGTTTTTCTTTCATCATAATCTTATGCATACAAATTGAGGGACTAATTCCTTTTATATCTGCTAAGATCAATCCGAAAAATTTCTTATAATTTCTCAGAATATCCATTAATTTCTCCTCTTGCAAATGAGTCAAATATGAGGATATGATAATTGACAATGTCGATCACTTCCCCAAGTAAGCATACTATAAGTATTTGGGAAGCACCATCATCTCAAGTTCAAGAGATTCCTCAATAAAAAGAATAAGAGGTAATTTTTTGTTATATATAGAATTTTAAGCCTCTCCCGAATAATTTTTGAATTACCTTTTACCAGTAGAGCAAAATCATCTAAAGAGTACAAAGTTTTCTAAGTTTTACTAATTCAATTCTGGCTCTACTATTTTGACTTCATAGTTCTTTTGAAAATGACAACTACATAAATAATCAATCAAATCCATGCGAAAAAATGTCTTCATTTCCTTCAAAGGATACTTCATAGATTTTAATACATTAAATGTAACCTCCTGATTATTTACCCTCATATTTAATTCACATTTTTGCACATATATTATAGCTCGTCCAGTGAATATGAAAGGTCTACCTAATATTATGAGAATTTTTTTATCTTTCTCTATATCTAAAATAATAAAATCAACAGAAAAGATAAATTTGTCCATCTTTACGATAACATCATCTATCACCTCCTTGGATAAGTGATCGATCGATAAGCTAATTAAAGGGCCACAGTAGTATGAGACACCTCTCCTAATCCTAATCTTTTGAAAATAGACATTAGCATAAGGTTTGTACTGGCTCCAAGATTACATAACGCTTTACCATAAAATCCCTCTCTAATTGCACAGGGGATAGTAAAGCTCTCTGATTCCTTAAGCTTCTGAGGAAGCTTCTTCTGAATGATGAGACTGCACTCTTCACTGAGTGCAACTGTCTCATAATCTCCAAACTTTCTCTTCTTATTGAGAATATCTTTCATGAACTTTGAATAACTTGGCATTTGCTCCACAGCCTCAACAAAAGTAATAGTAATAGTAAGTTTTTTTAAATACTTCAGAAAATCTCAATAATTCTTGATCCAATTTTTGTTTTGGAGACTTTGAGGAAATGGAGATAGTGATTTTTTAAATTAATCTTATTTAGTGAGACTGTTTTTTCTAAAACTTCAGAAATATCTTCCATAGATTTTTCAGGTTTTGCAGCCTCTTTTTCAATTGCAGCATCTTTCAAAACTTCATCCTCTAATCCTCTTCCACTCTTTAACAGCTTTAGCATACTCACTTTTCTTCTCCTTAGGATTAATCTGTGTTGCTAGGAAGAGTTCCTTAGGGTTGATTGTTAAGTGAGTTACCAATCTGTCCAAACTGGTTTTCTGTATTCCTAATTGTTGCACCTTGACATTGCAGTTGATTCCTCTTCTGCAATACAACTTCGTTTCCTTGAATTATGGGTTAGAGTTAAATCCTAGAGGATAAGAAGGTTTATAGTTGGTGCTACCTACTTATTCCAATTTCCTAAAGGATTTGCTTGGTTATTTCTTAATTGTTGGTTTCCCCGTAAGAGTTGTTGTTCCAACTAAAGTTAGGATAGTTTTTCCAATTTGGATTATAGAAATTGGAGTAAGGGTTGTTGGGTCTATTGTTAATTGCGTTTAAGGTCTCAAATGATGAAGAATTAGTATCAACCAATAGTCCAAACAAAATTTTCTCAATTAGTGGAGGTACTTGAGGTTGGTTCATTTCGATTTGTTTTTACTTCCTAGATATAGCTGCTACCTGAGAAGTTAGAATCGAAAGTATATTTGTGTTATGTACACTAGCTACCTTCATTGGGTTTACTCTCTTAGAACGCCATTAGAAATTGTTAATGGATATCTCCTCAATCAAAGAATAAGTCTTATCAAATGGGTGTAACATGAGCGATCCACTAGTAACAACATTAATAATAGATCTAAAGGATCTTACTAAACTATTATAAAGAGTTTGAATAATCACTCAATCACGCAGTGCATGATGTGGACACTTCCTAAGAAGCTCCTTAAATCGTTCCCAAGCCTCGTATATTGACTCACCTTCTTGTTGACAAAATGAAGCAATATTATTCTGCAATTTAGCTGTCTTTGAAGGTGGAAAATACTTAACTAAAAATTTATGGGCTAGTTCACCCCACATTCTAATTGATCTAGGTGCTAATGAGTTCAACCACATTTTGGTTTTTTCCCTTAAGGAAAATGTAAAAAGCCTAAGCCTCACAGCTTCGTTTGACACGCCATTATAGTGAAATGTAGCACAAAGTTCTAAGAAACTTGCTAAGTATAAATTTAAATCCTTAGACGGGGTTCCCCCAATTTGGTTGTTCTACACCATTTGGATGATGACAGACTTAAGTTCAAAGGTGTTAGCTTCCACGATAGGGTTTGAATACTTTAGTGAATTCCATCTGTCGTAGCATTAGTATAATCCATTAATGATTTATGCATGTTATGATGATCATTAATCGATTCCTGAGTATCTAAATTGATTTGTTGATTGTTCGTCATTTCTTCTACAAGTTTGTGAAGTCTTTTCTGTTTTCTAATCCTCCTAATAATTCTCTCTAGTTCTGAGTCATAGGGTTCAAGTCCTTAGATAATAACTTATGCATTCACTAACTAAAGTCTCAACTAGTAGGTTTCACACAAACACACAAAACAAACACAAAAATGTTTTAAGAAATTCTTTCTTTTTTTTCACACAAACAAGCAATTACACATAAAAACTAATTATACCGATTTCCAAGTCTAAGTTTAAATGGTTCAACTAAAATTCTCATAAGTTAACTACACCGTCTCTCATCGGAAATGGAGTAAAAAAGACTTTGATTCGGCCTTAACTTAAGTCTAGGTGTACTTGCACTCTGGAGCCTTATGCAAATGTACGTATCGCTTTTGTTATATAGAACTTTTGAGTCCAGGTTGTCGAACCCATAGAGAGCAAAGTATTTAAGTTTTAAAAAAAGTTCTAGCCTACTAAATTTGTTCTTAGTTTGAAAGAAAAATTAGTTTAAAGTTGTGCTAACTTATCCTATTGAATTGCAAACTACTCTTAAAAATTTACTCCTACTGAAACTCTATTTAATATAGTTGGATTGGTGAGAATCAAGTTATAAAGCTACATTCCCTTGCAATGATTTATGTGGAGCGAAAGAAATGAAAAATGCAAATTGTAAATCAAGCTAGTGACAAATAGGATCAACTCTCTTCTTTACCCTCTTTCGATTGCATAAAGAAGGTTGGCTAAATTGGTTTTAATTCCTTAAACCCCAATTTGAACTCATCAAAGATTATTTCCTTAACATTTGCATCTCTTTACAAAGTACTTCACCATACCCTATAAATCAATGTGAATAACCTAGTTGTTCTTCCATATCTCTCCCAAGTCATTATAGGTCACAGCATATTTTAACTAATCACTTCATCATAATGAAAAGTAAATGAAGATTTGAAGGTTCTCATCACATTATAGATTTAACAACAATTTTAAAGCATTCTTTCATTCTTACACTTCCTACTTAATCACTACAATGGAAAAGGTAAAAAGACTACTAAAAAAGCATTGACAAAACACTACAAATCATCTTTGAAAACAAGTAAATCTACTATTGTGTTTACAGAAATATAATAACAAATGTACACATTACTTAGTTGTCTCCCTTTACAAAGCGCTGAAAATGCTTCCCCAAGGATCTCCTTGTCCCCTTGTTGCTTTTCTCAAGTCTCCTAATTTTTCACTTGAAATTTTCTCCCAATACCTCACAAATGCTCTCCTACTCTCTCCTACTCCAAAGGACTGTCAAAAGACTTCCAAAGACTTCCAAACGACCCCTTCTTCACTGACGAACCCATTTATTGTGTTGAATAACTCCCCACGTCATATAGAGGAACTGGTGAAAATTGCCCTGACAGTTTCTGGTGCCTAGGCGCTAGGCTCTCTGTCTGCAGTTTTATTATGGGCACCTAGGCGACCAAAAATCTGGCGCATAAGTGGTTGCTTCTCGGATTCCCAGGGTGGGACTGACGCCTAGACGCCCAAAAATCTGGCGCTAAGGCACCAGTCACTTGGGCCCTTCTTTGCTCCAAGTCACCTCCACTTTGCTCCATTTCTTCTCTACTTTACTCCGCTTCTAATATATGTTGTACCTGTAAGAAAAATACAAAAAAGTCTTTCTTTAAAGTGCAATTTCATCCATAAAAAATGTGCAAAATATAAATGAAATTAAACATTCTTTTTCTACACATCAGATACAACTTTCGAAGGAAGAAGAATAAACGCCGATAGTTGTCCTTAACAAAACAACGAAAAAATAACTTTAAAATATCACGAAAGAAAATCTTGGTGTGTCAAAATTGACCCGACACAGCAACACGACTCGAAAAATTTCTATTAGGGTTGACCTAAATATTATTCGAGTCGGGTTCGGGTCAGACTTCGACCTTTTATTATTTGGGTTGAATTTGGGTTGAATCCAAATACCATTCGAATAAGCATGAAATTTCGGGTTTGGTTCGAGTTAGCCGATCAAGCTCATGTTCTGGTCGAGTTTAGGTCATAGTTTTCTACCAATTTGTTATTCGGTTCATGTTTGAGTTGACACTATTCCAGTCGGGCCATTTTCGTGTTAGACCGAACCCGACCCGCTGCCCTGAATTGACACTCATGGAAAAATCTATAGGAATAAGATAAATATGAGTGACCCTATAGGATCGGCTGACCCCACAACCACAAAATCACCTGAATTGGTTCGGTCGAGGCATGAGTCAGCTCCCATTTTGGTCATGGATAATCTCGCGTCAGTCCCCCTTGGATTAGGGAAGCTTCGACCTTATGCATCGAAGCTTCCGTCTGCATGGTGAAATGAGCAAGTTGCTATAATCTTTTGGTGTTAAAGAGTACTCAGCCATGTCAATATGAGCACCTGGGTCCCACTAGCTATTGCATTGTCCCCCAAATCACCCGAGAAACTTTTCCCACTTGTGAGTAGCGATCTATAACAGTCTAGTCTTCTGGAGCTCAACATGATCCAAAGTGAGGGTAGCTTTAATCTCTCTAAATAGTGGTGGTCGTGGCGGTAAACTATCAAACAAGTTGTCTTGAAACTTTCTCTATACTGGCTACCCTGCATCTGAAATGGACTGTTCTGTCTCGCCATCCTTTGTCATCGCAAAAATAGATCTGACATTTCTCTACTAGCACGAGCACCTGTAACATTGGACTCTGCAAAAAGTAAGAAGACAATGTGCTTTCCACCTTTCGTGAAAGAGTATGTGTTCTTGTACCCATCATCTTGAGTCCTACAATCATATTGTCGCAATCTCCTCAGCAAAAGTTGGCGAGCATCTATGGGTATACATCACACCAAACCTGGTCCTGCAACTAGCTCACAATCAAAAACTCCACGAGACACCTCCTGTTAATGTTGACCCAGTTCTTTTTCTTCAACCATGTCAGGGAATATGACTGGTTAACTCTTTGAGTCATGAGGCTCTTAAATTGTTCACCATTTATGTAAATGCCATGTTCTTATTGCTCCCTCCCTCCATTAAATGATGCGACTGTATACCCTTCTTTCCACAATACAACGGGCGTAGAATATATTGTGGCAAAGTCATTGTTGCTCCCTCAGATACTTTGTCTATAGGACCTGTTAAACCACAAGCATCTCGTCATCATCCCGTGAAAGACGACACTCCTCACCCTGTTCTTTAGTTGTCTCTTCATCACTAATTTCCTCCATTGTTCCTTGCTTGATGAATGAAACAACTCTTCTTATAGTGCGGTTGAAATCCCTAAAGCATTTATTGGTTGGGACTGTAGCGGGTGTGCTACTCTTCTCAGGCTTCTCACTTGGAGTGGCTCTGTTCTGCTCCTGGCCAGTCTGCTCCCTCCTTGAGGCGCGGTCATCCTGAGGTCTCCAACTGTGGATGAGTGTCTCAGTAGGGGTGGTTGTCTGCTCCATTTCTATTGTTTCTATACTTTTAGTGCTAAAGTCTGCAATTTCCTCAGTGTCCAATGGGGTTGTAGCTGTACCAAATTACTGATGGTGGGCTTCAAGTCTCCCAAATATTTTTTCCAAGTCCTCTAGCTCCTTCAGTTCACATTTAAATTTAAGCTAAAAATTTTTTGTCATGTACTTCATTAATTGATCCTTCTGCTGCACGTAGTGGAGCTTCTAAAAAATATTTTGTCGGTAGTGCGGGGATAGTTACGGTCTCCGCATCTCTTGGTTCCATCTTCCAAGAAGTGATTATGTCCCATCCTCCTCTCCGTCTCTCCCTCTTCAAGTTCTTCCACCATAAAGAAACATTCTTCTTCATTTTAATGAAATCAAGCTTCACTTTTCTATCATCGGGCACCTCGTATTCAACGATCCATCAACAATCTACATATACTCGAGGAAATCAACTGGATTCATCTCCTCTTGAAGTCTTGTATGTCCACTTACATTCCCAAATCTTTGTATCCTCCAATAGGCACGCCATCTCTGTATTTTCTCACAAACACTCCATATTTGTGTTCTCTAATAAGCATCTCATCTTCGTATCCTCTAACAATCATCTCAATTCTGCATCCTCTAGCAGTCACCTCATCTCTGTATCTTCCGATGGTCACTTCAGATTTATGCCTTCATTGATATTGTACCCCAAAACATTGTGACTTGTCTTCTTCTCCACTGGAATCATCCCTACATAAGGGATTCAGGTGTTCTTCTCACTCCCTTTACGAATTTCACTATTAACTTCGACGCTAGTCTCGCCTTGAGTCCTTTCCTGAATGGCATCGAGCCGATGTAGCACTTGGCGGAGTAGCCATTGTATGTCGTCCATGGTTTCTTGATTAGATTCCGGTAATTGTGTCGACGGTGGCATGGTTAGGGTCTTAGATATAGGTAAGTAGGAGGAGGGAAAAGAAAAACTTATTATTGAAAACATATAGGCAGTTACAATAGGCAGTTGCAATAACTTATATCGGGGGATGCTAGAAACCCTAGAATATGACTAGGGTAGCTCTAATACCAAATGATACCGGAGTTAACCCAAAGCATAGTAGAAAAACTTATTATTGAAAACAAATAGGCAGTTACAATAAAACATACTTAAAAGGAAAATTATAACAAACACTACACAAACTCACGCTAGGGCTCGGTCCATGAGTGGTGGAGATCGGCTAGGTGGTTAAAATGGGTTGTGGGTGGTTGGGACAGCAAAACGAGGTGTTGGAATCTTGATGGCAGCGAAGTGGAGGGCTGGGAGATAACATGGGCAGCAAGTGGGGTGGCAAGCACGGCGACGAGACACTCCCAAGGGACAACAGGAAAACATGTTTGCTGTTTTTCGGATGACCACAGCGAAGGGGTAAGCGTGAGACTGCAGGACAACAAGGGTCAGCTGTCCGGGGCAGCGACAGCGAGAAGATTGGCTGGAATGAGAACACTGTACTGAAAAACAACAAACGAGTGTTGTTCATGGCTGCAGCAGCGATGGAAGATGGTTGGGAGCGTCATGGGGAAGATGCGTAAGGGGATAGGTAAGTTAATCACCACCCAGAAGAGAATTACAGCTGAAACACTACCCAATTTCTTTGATATAGCCCTTAAAGGGTGAAAAACAGTCTCCGGCGGTTGTCCTAAACAAAACACAAAAAACTAATTCTAAAATATCAGAAAAGCAAATATATAGTAATAGGATAATTAGGAGTGACCCAATAGGATCGACTGACGCCATGACCACAAAATTACCTGATCAGTTTGTTCCAAGCATGAATCGGCTCCCACTTCAATCGCGGCTAATCCTGCGCAGGAGATATCCCACATCGCTTTCCCTCATCTCACACTAATTCATTCTCTTCACTTTCTTCCTATCCTTTTCTTTCTTCTTCATATTTTTTGTCGCTATATATTGTTAACTTATCTGTTATTGCACTGTCATCTATTCTCGCTTGCATTTTAGCATCATATGTTGTATTTAATATTCTCATGTGATTGTAAATTCAAAGTTAGCGATTCTGTACGGTGCTTCAACATTTTTTTCAACGTGCTTCCAATCTAAATTAGGATAGGAGGTATTTGATTGATGTATATTATAAGCTATGCACTAGAGTTTGGCCTGGAAATTCTTCTTATTCTTTTCCTCCTTTGCTGGTCCAACTGTCTATAATTCAACTACCAAGATGTACTTGAAGTTAATATACACAGGTGCATACTAACTAAGGAACCCGACGCAATAGTGTCTGTTTGTTTTTACTATATTTATAAAATTATGGGATTAATTAATATGATGCTTTAATTGATTGATCAAAATGTATTTTTAAGTTATTTTGGTCTTTAGATAATTTTCTAAATATTTGATCACGAAATAGTANTTGTACTTGAAGTTAATATACACAGGTGCATACTAAGGAACCCGACGCAATAGTGTCTATTTGTTTTGACTATATTTATAAAATTATGTGATTAATTAATATGATGCTTTAATTAATTGATCAAAATGTATTTTTAAGTTATTTTGGTCTTTAGATAATTTTCTAAATATTTGATCACGAAATAGTAATATATATCATAAAATTTGACCCACAACTTTCATATAATTTTCTTGAATATAATATTTTTATGATTTACAAAATATGTCTGCCACATCGTTGAGGATTATATACAATATTTTATAAAATATTTTCTTATTTTTTTGAGCATTGAGTGTAGAGCAGGAGATTGCTTGTTTAACTAAAACATTTTAAAAAATTGATTTGTTGGTTCAAATGAATTTTTTGGAACATCTATGTTCAGTTTACGAACTGTTTTAACCTGAGCACTTTAAACATGGTGTTTTATTTCATGATTATATTTTTATAATATGCAAAGCTTTCAAGATATAGAAGGATTATATAAAAGTTATGATACCAGTAAAAAAAAAATTAGCATAATTAAATGTGTTCTTGGCCTTAATTATTATATAAGAAATACTTCAACTCTCTAGAACTTTCTCTTAAGCACTCATTTCCATTTGTTTTAGTTGTGAGAAAATTTAGAGAGAGAGAAAGGAGAGTGAGGAGAAAGAGGAGAGATGAGAGAAGATTTAGAGCTCATGTTTTTATTTATTTATTATTTTTTTTTTTTGTGGTACAGGGCAATTGAGAAAATTGTCTGACTCGTACAGGCTTTTGACAATCTACTTTTATTTTCAGTGGTTTTGTTTTGTGTGATTTCTAAATTTTAATTTAGTTAGAATTCGACAAGCTTTTACTATATAATTTTAATTTGGTTTTTTAGTTATTCTGCATATATCGGCATGATTATATTAAAATTTTCACCCAATATTTTATTTTTTAATAACATACCATAATTTAAGTTGTATAAATTTATTCTAAATTTTGGTAAAGGTATTGCAAAACATGTTGACGTAAAGAAAATGATATCCAAGTTTATGTTTATCATCTTTATGATTTGTACATATTAATTAAACATACTGATTAATTTGGCGAAACCTATTATTGTTGAGTTGCAAGCAAGTTTATGTACACTGAAAATAATATGCAGAGATGAATATTAAGTATGATATGGAATGTAAAATATANAACAATATTTTATAAAATATTTTCTTATTTTTTTGAGCATTGAGTAGAAGCAGGAGATTGCTTGTTTAACTAAAACATTTTAAAAAATTGATTTGTTGGTTCAAATGAATTTTTTGGAACATCTATGTTCAGTTTACGAACTGTTTTAACCTGAGCACTTTAAACATGGTGTTTTATTTCATGATTATATTTTTATAATATGCAAAGCTTTCAAGATATAGAAGGATTATATAAAAGTTATGATACCAGTAAAAAAAAAAAATAGCATAATTAAATGTGTCATTAACCTTAATTATTATATAAGAAATACTTCAACTCTCTAGAACTTTCTCTTAAGCACTCATTTCCATTTGTTTTAGTTGTGAGAAAATTTAGAGAGAGAGAGAGGAGAGTGAGGAGAAAGAGGAGAGATGAGAGAGGATTTAGAGCTCATGTTTTTATTTATTTATTATTATTTTTTTTGTGGTACAGGGCAATTGAGAAAATTGTCTGACTCGTACAGGCTTTTAAAAATCTATTTCTACTTTCAGTGATTTTGTCTTGTGTGATTTCTCAATTTTAATTTAGTTAGAATTTATAAAAAGTTTGACATCTTGTAATCTTTAAAGCTTTTACTATATAATTTTAATTTGGTTTTTTAGTTATTCTGCATATATNCGATACCAGTAAAAAAAAAATTAGCATAATTGAATGTGTCCTTAGCCTTAATTATTATATAAGAAATACTTCAACTCTCTAGAACTTTCTCTTAATCACTCATTTCCATTTGTTTTAGTTGTGAGAAAATTTAGAGAGAGAGAGAGAGGAGAAAGAGGAGAGATGAGAGAGGATTTAGAGCTCATGTTTTTATTTATTTATTTATTTATTTATTTTTTGTGGTACAGGGCAATTGAGAAAATTGTCTGACTCGTACAGGCTTTTGACAATCTATTTTTATTTTCAGTGATTTTGTTTTGTGTGATTTCTCAATTGTAATTTAGTTAGAATTTATAAAAATTTTGACATCTTGTAATCTTTAAAGCTTTTACTATATAATTTTAATTTGGTTTTTTAGTTATTCTGCATATATCGGCATAATTATATTAAAATTTTCACCCAATATTTTATTTTTTAATAACATACCATAATTTAAGTTGAATTTATTCTAAGTTTTGGTAAAGGTATTGCAAAACATGTTGACATAAAGAAAATGATATCCAAGTTTATGTTTATCATCTTTATGATTTGTACATTATAATTAGACATACTGATTAATTTGGTGAAACCTATTATTGTTGAGTTACAAGCAAGTTTATGTACACTGAAANATAAAGAAAATGATATCCAAGTTTATTGTTTATCATCTTTATGATTTGTACATATTAATTAGACATACTGATTAATTTGGTGAAACCTATTATTGTTGAGTTACAAGCAAGTTTATGTACACTGAAAATAATATGCAGAGATGAATATTAAGTATGATATGGAATGTAAAATATATTATATATTTTCTGATATGCGTGTACTTAAGAAAAACTGATCATTATGATTTTTGCTAGCAAAGGCATGATACCCTAGGCAAAAGAGTCAACCAGCAGATTATTTATAAAATTTGGTTTGGTAAACCAATGTAGGACGAGTGACATAAGATTAAGATATGTTATGATTTGAGTGTCGATGACTTGAGGGTAACAATTTTTCCATATTATATCACTTGATTGTTCTTACTTGAATAATATGATAGAATATTATACCTGAATTGCTGTGATTGTTATATAAATTTATCATATGATATGATATAATTAGTCATAACCCCCAACTTATTTGATTTGTATGTGATGATAGATATCTCTTATAATGCTACCTAATTAAATGCTATACTACTATTGCTTTGACATAATGCGTTACACAATATATGATATGACAATGCTATATTTTACATATAGTTTGCATTCTGTTTTTGTGTATATCAGCACATGTTTATTTTTGATAAATGGTTGTTAGTATATATGTTAACCTATTTTTTTCGTTGAATACAATTATAGATTTTGTGTAATCTAGTAGTTTGTTTACTCATTACTACGACATTCATATGTTTTTAGAGCATGGTAAGTTTCCAACGAAGTGAGGTCATTACTTTTGCAAGTAGAGGAACCTGATTGTTATTTTAGATGAACTCTTTAATAATTATGGGATAGTTGGATTTTGTTGGATTTATTAAAGTGTTGTAATTATTGTATATAATTTTTGTTTATGCAAACAGTTATTGTATATATGAATTGTAGAAGGCGAATTTTGCTCTATTACTGTGAATTTGATGATTTATTGGCTTGTAAAATTTGGACAATACGAAAATTTATTTCCAAATAGATCCTATGAAATTTCTCATCACGCACTTGGCTTGATATGACCTACGACGATATGAGTTGTATATGGTTCAGTCGCGACATGAGTCCTCATTCTTACAAATCTTTGATTTTGTATCTCTTAGACCCATATGTTCATACAACAACAACAATTCTTTGTCCCACTAAGTAGGGCCGGCTACATAATTCATTTTTCTCCATTGTGTCCTTTAAGTGTCTTTTTTTTATTTAATTCTAATAAATTAAGATCATTTTTTATACAATATATCCAAGTCTTTTTAGGTATTCCTCTACCTTTTTTAACATAAGTGAAATTTAAAACATCTCTCCTAACAGGATCATCAGGTGGTCGACATTTAACGTGACCAAGCTATTCATTTCACATTTTGTCTCTTTAAGTGTAAAGCCACTAATCCACTAAAGCATTCTCATCTCAGTACACTTAATTTTATGCTTCTCTTTTACAGGCCAACATTTTGCACCATAATGCATTACAGGTCTCACAACTATCTTATAAAATTTTTCTTCAAGTTTAAACGGTATTTTTCTATCAAACAATAGGCCCGATATATTCCTCCACTTCAATTGTCCAACTTATATTCTATTTTAAACATCGCATCTATATAACGATCACTTTAAACAATAGTCTCGAGATATCTAAAATGTTTACTTCTTTTAATGACTTGATCACCATTTGTTATAACTCTATCACTAGATCTACTACTAAAATTACATTCCATGTATTTAGTTTTAGATCTACTCAAACAAAAGCCTTTCGATTCTAAAGTTGTTTTCCATAAATTAAGTTTTTCCTGAATTCTCTCTCTAGTCTTATCCACAAGAAGCATATCATTAGCGAAAAACAAACACCAAGGTACCTCCACCTGTAAATGCCTAGTAAGAGCAACCATAACTAAAGCAAAATGTACTTGATCAATCCTTCTTGTGTTCGAACACAAGTAGTAGCTCTAGTATACATATTTTTAATGACTTGAATAGAAGCAATATTAACACCTTTCTTTTCTAGAATTCTCTAAAATACTTCTCTTGGAACTTTATCATAAGCTTTTTCTAAATCAACAAAAATCATGTATAGATCCTTCTTACTCTCTCTATACTTCTCCAACAAACATCTCAATAAATGTATTGCTTCCATACTAGACTTGCCCGACATGAATCCAAACTAATTTTAAGAAATTTTTGTTTCAAGTCGTAATCTATGTTCGTTTATTCTGTCATAATTTAATGTATGACACATTAACTTAATTACTCTATAATTTGCACACTCTTGTGCATCCCCTTTATTCTAAAAAATAATAACCACTAGACTATTTCTCCACTCGTCATATATCTTTTTAGTATTTAAAATAATATTAAAAGTTTAGTAAGTTAAGAAATTCTTAAATTTCCTAAACATTTTTGAACTTCTATTAGACTACTATTAGGTTCTATTGCTTCTTCACACATCATTTTCTTTAAAGCGTCTGTAATTATGTTTTATTAATGCGTTGGTATAAATAAAAATTTTTGTTATTACTTACAATATTAAAGATCACTAAAGTCGATTATATTTTCAGTCTTCATTGAAAAGTTTATCTAAATATCTCACCCACTTATGTTGAGTATTCTCATCTAAGGAAAATAATTTTTTATTTTCATACTTAATACTAACTTGATTGAAATTTTAACTCTTTTTAATTTATTTTTGTTCGGCTAGTTTATACTTATATCTTTTATCTTCTTTAATATTTAATTTCTTATAAAGTTCATTAAAACTGAATTTTTAGCATCACAAATTTTTCTTTTAGACCTATATAGGCTACCATATATTTTTTCATTCCTCCAAGCTTTTATATCTAAACCAGTTTTTATAAAATAACTTCTTATTCTTTATCTTTTCTTGCATATTATTATTTCACCACCAACTATTTTTATTCATAATTTTTTTTTCTTTTGATTCCTCAAACACATCTTTTGCAACTTGCTTAATAGTATTTGTTACTTTATCCCATATATTATTAATTTTTTCCTGAACATTCTAAATCATAAGATTTTAAAGTTTATTTTACTTTAGTCTTTTAAGGGCCCTCATCTAATTCTATAATAATACTTTATTATATTTTTCATCTTCCTCCTGATTCCCCAAACACACATGCTTGTCTTATATAAAAAAAATAATTATTTCATCATATTAAATAATTAATAAAATGACTTTGAAGTATTCAAACTTATTCTTATTGGAAGTTACTATCAATTCATTGTTGGATTGTTCGGTGTTTTAACTCTATTATAGAAGGTATGTACCGAGCATCCGCTTTTGTGAAAGCAATCACAAAAATAATGATATATAGAAGATCAAAATAAATATATTAATTCAAAATTATCAGTACACTGTTTTGCTTTGCGTGAAACTCAGTCGTCAGTACGCCCATATTTCCACAGCTGAGGCCTAATTTGCTTGTATAATTTGTTATTTCTAGCATGCTCTTTTTGGCTTCCCCATTTTACGCATAACTCAACCCACATTAACTTGTTCATCCACACGGGCCTCTCGTATTTATAGATAACAGAACATATTACACAGATCTGCTGCGTCTTGTCACTCAGTATTTTTCCCTTAAATGCTCATGATATTGGAACAGCTAGTTCCAGTTGTTATGAAAACTATAAAATAGCTTATAGTTGGCTTGCCTTTTTTAGCATCGTGCATATCTTTTGTCA
Source organism: Phalaenopsis hybrid cultivar (assembly GCA_002079205.1). Lineage (NCBI taxonomy): Eukaryota > Viridiplantae > Streptophyta > Magnoliopsida > Asparagales > Orchidaceae > Phalaenopsis > Phalaenopsis hybrid cultivar. Next base: position 90,054 of record JXCR01094546.1, read on the forward strand.
TAACTGAACTCCATTAAATTTTGAAGAAAAATCCTCATTCCTCTCGAGAAATATTTTCATACAGAATACGCGCGCTACTCTGCGTGTGTAATAACCCATCAATAACCTCCGCTCCAGGGTTATTGGGGGTTATTGGGAGGTTATTGGGGTATAAAGTTCAATAACCTTTAACCCCAATAACCTTCCAATAACCTTCGCGGGTTCTATTTCGATGTTATTCATATGTTATTATAGGAGTATTGCGGGGTTAATGGAGTACGCATGCAGAGCTGCGTGCGTATTCCTCATGAAAATATTTCCCCCTCCTCTCGGCCCCCTCCCTCCACCTAGCCTCTTTACTTATCTTCATAGCGACATTTACGGTGTCACCGTTTGGATGAATCACTACAGCTTGTGGTTAAAACAATGGGCGTTACCAACACACGAGATGCATGCTATTCTTGGTTTTTGAGACCTAGTTAAAACCAATTTCTCCATATATTTTTTTGTAGATGATCTGTCTTTAAGTGCCTTCCAGCGAGATACCTCATGTAACTCTTTCTATGTGTTGCATTGCAGTTTTATCGGAAATATTCATATTCTATGTCGAGTAAATTATTTCTTCTTTTTCTGCAGATTCAGAGTTGAGCGCAGTTGCTAGTGCTGGGCATTATCTTCGTCCAGATATATTGTCCTTGAATGGNCCTTGTCACTCAGAATTTTTCCCTTAAATGCTCATGATATTGGAACAGCTAGTTCCAGTTGTTATGTAAAATATAAAATAGCTTATAGTTGGCTTGCCTTTTTTAGCATCGTGCATATCTTTTGTCATAACTGAACTCCATTAAATTCTGAAGAAAAATCCTCCTCCTCTCGAGAAATATTTTCATACAGAATACGCGCAGCTCTGCGTGTGTAATAACTCATCAATAACCTCCGCTCCATGGTTATTGGGGGGTTATTGGGAGGTTATTAGGGTATTAAGTTCAATAACCTTTAACCCCAATAACATTCCAATAACCTTTGCGGGTTCTATTTCGATGTTATTCATAGGTTATTATAGGAGTATTGCGAGGTTAATGGAGTACGCATGCAGAGCTGCGTGCGTATTTCTTATGGAAATATTTCTCCCTCCTCTCGGCCCCATCCCTCCACCTAGCCTCTTTACTTATCTTCACGGCAACATTTACGGTGTCACCATTTGGATGAATCACTACAGCTTGTGGTTAAAACAATGGGCGTTACCAACACACGAGATGCATGCTATTCTTGGTTTTTGAGACCTAGTTAAAACCAATTTCTCCATATATTTTTTTGTAGATGATCTATCTTTAAGTGCCTTCCAGCGAGATACCTCATGAAACTCTTTCTATGTGTTGCATTGCAGTAGCTTTATCGGAAATATTCATATTCTATGTTGAGTCAATTATTTCTTCTTTTTTTGCAGATTCAGAGTTGAGCGCAGTTGCTAGTGCTGGGCATTATCTTCGTCCAGATATATTGTCCTTGAATGGATTAGACTTTCCTCGCGAGGAAACTGAACCTATGAATTCTGACCGTAGAATTTCCATAGCGGAGGCTTCCCATGATGCTTCAGAGTCAGAGCAGCCTGCCAAGAAGAAGCCAACTAAACCGAAGTGGCTCAAATTGTGAAGGTAGGAGTTATTGAGCTATTTTAAAAGATTTTCATATCTGATATACTATTTGTAAATATAGATGATATTTTTATGGAGTAAACTAACCTTGCATGACGAAGATGTGAAATAATTCATAAACCTAATTTGGCCATCCTAATACACTCATGGCTTATTCAATCTTAAAGAGAAGTTTAATTGTATTTGATTTGATTTCATATGACCTTATTGTATAAAAAAAGATTATCCAGTGGTAGAGTGAGATGAATGTCGTAACATTACAAGAAGATTGGACACACACAGAGACAAAAGATGATTTGAAATGATTATATTATTTAAATGTAAGTTACAAAACTCCGCATGTCCCCTAAAGGGGAGGTGGTGTCTCAAAAGCGTAGAATGTCAACTTAACTTTCTTCAGAGATGATGGAAAGTATCAGAAGTGATGATGACCGGGTGATAATGATGGTGATCTAACATTGAGAATCGGGCGATGATGGTTTGATGGCAGCGATGATGGCGATGATCCGATGGCGGCGATGATCTACTGGCGGTGATGGTGGTTAGGAAATAGTGATCCGGCAGTGGCCTAGTGGCAACAACTATTCGATGGTGGTGTAATGATAATGGCGATAGTGGCGCGACAACAATATAGCTACGTTGTTCGTCCAATGCAGCGGTGGTTATATTCAAAAATATTCAAAACCTGATCAAAGCTGTTTTGAGTCTTTTCCTCTATTCCTCCCTTAGTTTATAAATAGATTTTGGTAGTGACATTCTTCATAAATACCACATAGTTTTGGACCACTTTATCGAACATCCTCGAAGTGATTCCTTAATAGTACAGTGTTTCTTGAGTATTTGAGTGACTTATTGATTTAAAAAATGAACAAACTTAAGGAGAGAAAGACTTGAACAGAATTTCTAGGGATTTTTTTGGGAAGCATGGTGAGATAAGTTGTGTTTTTTATTTCTTTTGTTTTGTAAATTTGTTTTTATTAATCAAATCCATGTTTTGTCGTATCCTTCTCATGAATTCTAAGTAGTCATATTTATCCTTCTTCCTACTTTGAGAAATGATTTTGTGAAGAAGTAATTTTGTTTTCTATGGTTTTAAATGTTATTAATTTGTGATGATTTGAACTCCGATCTTCATTTACTTTTTGATCTGACGAATTGAAAAGTTAAAATGTGTTGAGAAACATATGTTCTAAAAGGGCTATGATTTCTACAACATGAGAATAATCACATTTGATTTCATGGGAGAGTATGTCATCCATGAAATTGGGTGCAAATAAATGGGAAAATATACTTTGTTGGATGCAGAATTGGAGATTTTAAGGTGACATATTAAAATCCCTAATTTGGTCTAGTTGATTGGAAACTGATGTGAAATTGTTAGCCCTCAGGTGAGGGAGTAGTGGGTGCTCTGGAGTGGCAGTCGGTATCCTCTCAGCCTAACCACGAATTATGGATCAAACTCTAGATTAGTCAATGTTATTTATGCACTCGGAAAAGGGTAAAGAATAAGAATGCTCCTATTTGACACAAAATAATTTTATATATTTTTAAATGATTTTAATTTCTTCACAATCTATATACTCATTATAAATGGGAATGATGTCTTCTTAAATTTGAACTCTTTGTCACAAAATTTTGATTAGTCTTAATAAATTTAATTTTGAAGTTTAGAAATTAATTTAGTAAACTTAGTTCTTTTAGTTATATTTCTGTTAGCATTCATTAAACTCATTTTAACTTGTTTTTCTTACTTTAATTTTTATAGTTTGAATATTGTGATTTATGTTATTATCATAAGAATTTTCATCTTTCAAACTAAGACTTGATAGTAGTAGACTTGAATTAACCTAAGAGATTTCTGACTGTGCTTCTCTATGAGATTGATACTAAGGTTTTTAATGAAAACCCTATGTTACTTGACATCATACGTGCACTTGCTAGAACCACTAGTGTGTGAATTATTTTATATATTTTATAAACATTTTAATTTTACACATTAACTACTTAATATAAAGTAGGTCAAGTTTTTGGCCATATTTTTAAAAGTTAAATTACTACGTAATTTTGAGACGTGTCAAGTTTTTGACAATGTTAGCGGGGATTTAAATTAAAATAAAACACGCAGAAAAACAACATACACTAGGGGCACATCAAGGAGCATACATTCTTTTTTATCCTCTCTCGAGCGCATAAAGGACATTGAATAATCAAAAGTAAGTTTCAGCTTGTGTGGTAGTTCTAAGTAGATTTTAGCATGCCACTTTTAGATTACCCACCAGACTCTCTCTATAAGACCTACCAGGAACCCTTAGTTTCAACTTTAGACAAAATTGGTAAAGGAATTAGCCTGTCACCTTAGAAACACCAATTTTACGTCTAACAAAACTTATCTCCATATCTATTTGCATTCTCCTTAGATTTTGGTTTCCCTCCTCGTAAGGCTAATGTGGTACTCACTAGTTGGGTGAAATATAATAGCCCTCAAGGGTCTTCATATTTCACAACGGATTTTAACATTACAAGTGATCAGCTTGTAAAATAAATTAAGAACCCTCAAACCATTCTAATCTCACATATAACTAATGCTCATCACAGGGAAAAAGAGCAAGGAAAACTACTCACTAAGCATGGAGAAAACAAAACAGAACTTTATTTAAATCAAAGCAAATTCACTAGAAAAGTGTTTACAACAATTATAATATAATGAAGAACATAATACTTAACATTTTTCTTATGAAAGAAAGATGAAAATCTCTCCAACAAAGTCTCCTACTAATCCACACAATGCTCATACAATTCCTTCAGATATCTCTCAAAATCCCTCACCAATCTCTCCAAAAAAGGTAGAAATCTAAGTTTCCTACTCCCATCTATGACCTCTGAACGTTCTTGGTATTTCTATGATTTTGTAATGCTAAAATGTGCCTTCCCATGTGCCAAATGGTGCTTAAAAACTCCCAAAATCAAGCAATTACCGCCTGAAATGGTTAATGGCACTATGACACCAAAATCGACGCTATGGCGCCTGTTTCTCGACGTGAATGTCACTATGGTGCTAGTTTGGGCACCATAGCGCCAATTCAAACGTTGGGGCGGCTCCAATTCGCTTCGTTTTGCCCTGTTTCAGCTCCAATCTTGCTAAAAAAAAATGCTTCAAATCAGAATTTTCTTCCTTACTCGATTTGGCTTTAAATTGAATATTTGTTTTCCCTTTTCTTCATAAATCCATTTCTTGTACCTGTAACAAAAAACATGCAAAATATCTTTCGTTAAAGCAAAATATCATTAAAAATATACAAATAATGAGCATTAAATATATATTTAAAACTGGTAATTTTAAGGTGTATCAGTCACGCCCGAAGAAACGAAGCTCTCTCTCTTTTTGGGTCCATGCATGGTCAAGCTAATTTTTTGGTATGATCACGTTAAGGGATAGGCTTGGCCATGCCTATTCTAAGTGTGGTCACGCCAGACCCTTAGACCTTTTTGACCTCTAAAAAGTCTCGTTTGAGCCATGAGAAGTCCTAAATGACTAGATTAGAGCTTCCAGACGTTAGAATGGTTGTCGTGGCTCACCTTAGATTGGGGGATCGACGTTGACCGACAGTAGCCACTTCTGAGCATGACTAAAATGAAATAGACCCTCTATCTAGTGCAAGACATACCTATTGAAGACTCGGCGGACTCCGCGAGTGTCGGTATGATGCATATGAACACAACCTCGCTTAGAAGGGCGTTCAATGGGCTCCATCAAAAGTTGATGTCGACAGACTATAAAAAGGCACCATAATGACCTGTAACTCGCTTATTAAAGCGGAAATTAATATAACAAGCATAAAGACTTATAACTCTTCAAATAAAGCGGGATCTTAATAAAAAGATAAAAATAACATGTAACTCCCTCATGGAAGTAGGGGCAAACATATAATTTTAGATTTTATTCATTTTTCTCCTATAAATAGGGAGCCCATTGCATGTAGAAAGTGAACTCATCTCTCTTGACTTGTCTTTTGTAAGGAGTTCTCTCTGCCCTTCTCTTGTAATCCCTATATTACACACACACATGTAGAAAGTGAACTCATCTCTCTTGACTTTTCTTTTGTAAAGAGTTCACACACACACACACACACACACACACACACACACACACCCCGCTTACTTAAATTAATTGGTCGGGCATCTACTTGTCAGTTATAAGTCATCTCTGGTTTGGGGTTTGATTCCCCCTGAGTGTAGGGTGTTGTACTCAAATTATTAGGCGCATGAGGGATGGTCGGGGCTCATATAATAGCCTTCGATCATTCCTTTTGAATATATATATATATATATATATATATATATATATATACAAGATTGAATAACTTAGAGGGGAGCACGTGTCACCAAATAGAGTCCTGTGAGAATAAACAAAGATAACCAGAGATCGGAGATTGACCAAGCGACTAACTAAGAGTTAACTGACCCAAAGGTTAGCCAAACCAGAGGTTGGCCGACTAAAAGACTGCTTCGATAGAAGATTGATCGACATAGGGTTCAAAGATTGATCAGGTGATTGATTAGGAAGGGTCAACCGACTTAAATGTTGCTCAACTAAAATTGCTCGAGGAGCCAATTGACAAGAAGACGACCCGTCTAATAAATTGCATGTCATGAAACAAATTGAATGGAGGTCGATCGATTAAAAAAGATCAGGAGTATAATTGTCATTTCACACTAATCATCTCCTCTTATAAATAGATGAACATTAATTATAATAGGAGTTGTTGAAATCACATAGAAAAATACTTGCCCTCTCTCTGTATGTTCATTTCTCCTTCTCAAACTCTATTTCTTGGTCGAGATTCACGGACAAATCTGAGTTCANTTACATCTAGCTTTGAAATTAGTCCTTTTTTCTGCGACTGTGCATGCTCTGAGGAGACCAGCCTTAGCCATCGAAAAGTTGCAGAATATGTAGACGACGCGGACTCCAAATTGGGGTTATCACATTTTGGTTTTATAGATTCGTGGATTGCTAGGACACCACTAAGGCATAATGATGTTACGTCTGATTCTGCTTTGATAGAGAATCACTTAAACATGCAAGCTGCTAATTATAAGCATTTTGTCATTGAAGAAATGAACGCTGAATTTCCTGATACTGCTTTGAGTGAATCCCGTGATGTTCTGCCTGACTTAAACTTTACGGGCAGGAATGCGGCTGTCCTAAGTCACAAATCTCAGTCTGACTTTCTTTTAGATCAGTTCAGGACCCCTAAAGGTGCTTCTTTCTCTAAAGAAACCGGCTGTTTGCTGTTTGAATCTTCAAGCGTTAGAGATGCAGACATTTATAGCACTAGCCTTCATAATTTTGCCATGCAAAATTCTCATGATGAAGCTGTTGAAAGCCCCACCCAGAAGAAGGAATTTCAAAATTCTTTATTTTCTCAGGTTCATGAGTTAAGATTAAGTAGAAGTTATTCTGCTCCACCGTTTTACAAAGGCAAGAAGAAGTTTCCCATCTTAAATTGTCTTCCAAAAGATAATGCCAGAGAAAATTCTAAAATGGAGTTATCTCGTTGTATTGACGCGCCAGGTTTATTTTAATTGATTTATTATTCTCTTCTTCCATATATAGTAATTTTTTTGATCACTGTAGATTATTCCTCAGGATTCAATTGTCAGCTAGAACCTTATAGTGCCTCACAGCCTTGTATGAAGCCAATTACTNATATAAATATGTAGTTTCATGACCCGACCTTGGGCTTGGAGTTAACTAAAACGGGAACAAACAATCAGACGGTGGGAACTAAATCTTCTTTATTCATCTGCAATTTAACAAATGAAAAAACCACTAATCAAATTATATTAATGCAATATGTTTAAAATTTTCTTTTTACTGGTTGCTCGCATTTTTATAAACATTATCTCTTCCATTGCTCATCGTTAATCACTTTATTAACATAAAAATTAGTTTAAAATAACAAGAAGCTAAACAGATCAGTGAATACTCATACTCATAAATCACAATAATACAAGAGAAATGAAAGCAATATACTTGCCAGTCAAGCTTTTAATGAATTAATAAAATTTTCTAATGCTATTCAAAGAACTTTACTATATCCCTAGCATATCAATATCATTTTATATCTGTACAACCGACACAGGATTATCATATAAAAATTGTGTCAAATAAGACACACCAACATTAATATTAATATCCATGTGTACTTTAGTATTCCTTCACTAGTATCATCAATGAGTAATTTCATCATAGTCAGTCATGCACATACAAGAAATCAACATAAACATATTATTCATGTATTCATCACATTCAATTCAACATAGTATATAAAACATACACCAAATGCATTAAAGTATGTAGCTGCAACTTTTATAACAATATGATTGATAAAGAAAAAAATATCTCAACCAAAATAAAATATGTGCAAGTGTTATTAAATACGAAATTGTTTAGAAGAAACAAATTATTCTTATATATTAAATGTATGAGTTCTCATTTTGATGTTGATTAATTTGCTATTTGTCTTGACGTCGACTCTTCTAAAATTGAAAACCTATCATAAACATAGTATATAAATTATTATTTTAATTATTTATTAAATTTTTATTATTATGTATAAAATTTTCATATTTTACTTTATGTAATTTCATATAATTAATTTTTTATTTAAGATATATATATAGGAATTAACTTCTCATCATCAGGTTCTTTACTTTATTGAGATCATTCTTGGAGACCCTATAAAGCTAAATCTACCCACTTTCAACATAACCAGACCTTCTGTGACCAGAATTCTTGTGAAAAAAGATATTACTTTACCTGATGTTACTGAAGTTTGGCTGGACATATCTCATAATGAATATTGGCAGCAAATCGTCATGGAGCATAGACCTCCTTATTGTTCTCATGTAAGATGTTTGGGTATATCCTTTATAAATGCCATAAGCATTATCCTAATTTAAAATCTAAAGAACAAGTGAATAAAGATGAATTTAACCCCACTGCTCTGGACATATTTGTTCCACCTGGAGAGAAAACTACCACAGGACAGGATTTGATGTCTGAATTAATTGCCCTTGTGGACCCTCCCCCTGAAAATACTGTTTCTGCGATTAATGAGAAGCTTGAAGGCCTTGCGGAGCAAAAACCTATTGAAAACAGTACTGAAGGACCCCTACCTACACAGACTGACAATCAGGAGAACCTTGTAACTCCTTTTCTTCAGGAAATATCTGGAGTAGAGGCGACAACTCATACCTCACACACACTTGAACCTCTTGTGGGTACAACTGTCGACAATCTTTCTACTGCAACATTACCACCTCATCCGAATAAGCAACAATCCTCAGATGAGGAATGACAGGTCTACACTTCCAGGAGGAAGAAAAAGAATGAAGATATACTTGAACTAAGGATTCTANACTTCTTCAATGGTTGGTACAAGAGATTCTCCTTTCCTTCAACCGGTCGCACGACACTGACACGTACATCGACATAGGCACCGCCTCTTCATTGTGTCAAATGGTCTGGCTTGCTCTTTATCGCTTCTCCTTCATTTCAAATCCCTCAAAGCTCGACATTGATACTTCTTCAAACCTCCTCTTCGTCGACTTTGAGGTCTTCTGCACTATTCGACTTCCAAGTCAGTTTTTCTCACCTCTGCCTCCCTCAAGCGCGTCCTTTTATAGGGCGAAATTAACCTTAGATTTCCTCGACTCCTCGCCTCATCTTCTCTCTTGTTTGACTCTTTTTTTCCTCTTCTTCTCTTTGGGATCCTGACCTTCTCGTATCTTCTCCACCTCTTGATTGACTACTTGTTNCGACTTCCAAGTCAGTCTTTCTCACCTCTGCCTCCCTCAAGCGCGTCCTTTTATAGGGAGAAATTAACCTTAGATTTCCTCGACTCCTCGCCTCATCTTCTCTTATGTTTGACTTTTTTTTTCCTCTTCTTCTCTTTGGGATCCTGACCTTCTCGTATCTTCTCCACCTCTTGATTGACTACTTGTTNTCGACTTCCAAGTCAGTCTTTCTCACCTCTGCCTCCCTCAAGCGCGTCCTTTTATAGGGCGAAATTAACCTTAGATTTCCTCGACTCGCCTCATCTTCTCTCTTGTTTGACTCTTTTTTTCCTCTTCTTCTCTTTAGGATCTTGACCTTCTCGTATCTTCTCCACCTCTTGATTGACTACTTGTTTCCACTTCCTTCGGTTTTCCTCATTTCTTCTCCGATTACAAAACAATTGGACGTTACTTGTAACATATAATTTCACTTGAGGAATAAGAAGAAAGGAGGATTTCCCATCACACGGTATCAGAGACTATTGTTCCTTTCAGCATCTTCCCGAGGAATTATTCATCTTCAACTTGTCTTTGATGTTAGCCTCTTTGAATCGTTTGCCTTCGATCCGGGCTCATTCCCTCCGACTTCGTCTGCTTCGAACGACGTCGTTTGCAAGGCCACGAATGGCTTAGTTTGCGCTCAGAGGCATCATTCCGAGATGACATCATCTGTGTCGTATTCTTCATGCTACTACATCATCATACGTGTCATTCGACTTCATCTGCATGGACTTCGCCTTCGGCTTCGTCTTCTTCAGCTTCGGCTTTCTTTGGCGTTGGCTTAGTCTGGAGGCAATTCGTCTCCTTTGTCTTTTTGTTCGACTGCACCAACATCGTTTTTGATTGCACCGTCGCTTACCAACTTGGTCTACCTAGGTCGACTTCCTTTGTTGTTTCGGTCAGCTGCTTAACCTTCTTTCTGTTCGACTTCAATGGTTGCTTCCTTCAGCTTGGCTGCGTCGCTCTCCTTTATCTGTANGCATCGTTTTTGATTACCCCGTCGCTTGCCAACTTTGTCTACCTAGGTCGACTTCCTTTGTTGTTTCGGCCAACTACTTAACCTTCTTTCTGTTCGACTTCAATGGTTGCTTCCTTCAGCTTGGCTGCGTCGCTCTCCTTTATCTGTATTATCTGGAGTTAGTCTCACTGTTTGGCTTATCCATACTCAATATCATATTTGGTGATAATTATGATTATGAAACATAAATAGGATATAACAAATTTGGTCTCATCGATGGCTAAAATTACTGATGAAAAATTAAATAATGATGTAGAGCGTTTGAATTGCAGAAAAGCGGCAATCCCAATCCCGATAAATTCACTATATTGTGAATTTGGGAAAATCCAGTGAACCGTTCAAGTGCCAATCCACAAAACCCATCCGAATTTTTGTTTGAGCCCGAATTGTCTTCCTTTTTTATTTATTTCCTAATTCATTTTTTTTAACTTTTTTGTTTTGTTATTCATAAGTAGGGTTTTTCTTGAGAAACTATTTATTTATTGTTGTTTTTTTTTGGTTGGAGGAAGACTTTGACTATTGTTATGTTATTTAGAAATGTTTTCTCCTGATTATTTCGATNCCCGCTCAAGTGCCAATCCACAAAACCCATCCGAATTTTTGGCCTGAATTGTCCTTTTTGATTTATTTCCTAATTCATTTTTTAACTTTTTTGTTTTGTTATTCATAAGTAGGGTTTTTCTTGAGAAACTATTTATTTATTGTTGTTTTTTTTTGGTTGGAGGAAGACTTTGACTATTGTTATGTTATTTAGAAATGTTTTCTCCTGATTATTTCGATTGAAGTGATGTATAATTATATTTCTTTCGGTAGTGTTTATTACCTGATATGATCAACGTGGTGATCTCTACCGAACGTTTGAAACTACCTTCATCATACAACTTGCAGTCAACTATTGTTTACAGTAGGAAGACTGCTTTTATCAGTTTTGGTTCGCCGTCTCGTCGTTATATAGATCATAATTTCAGCCGATAGCCTCCCTGATATCCATGCCATACTGTTTCACGGTTTTCCTTGTTTTCAGTCGGGNTCCGTCTCGTCGTTACATAGACCATAATTTCAGCCGATAGCCTCCCTGATATCCATGCCATACTGTTTCACGGTTTTCCTTGTTTTCAGTCGGGATAGCCACCGACATCATTTGTCCCCTTCCAAATGTAACCAACCCCCCAAAATTTTATCCCCTTACTATTCCTCTACCTCTTTCNGGTTGGAGGAAGACTTTGACTATTGTTATGTTATTTAGAAATGTTTTCTCCTGATTATTTCGATTGAAGTGATGTATAATATATTTCTTTCGGTAGTGTTTATTACTTGATATGATCAACGTGGTGTTCTCTACCGAACATTTTAAACTACCTTCATCATACAACTTGCAGTCAACTGTTGTTTACAGTAGGAAGACTGCTTTTATCAGTTTTGGTTCGCCGTCTCGTCGTTATATAGACCATAATTTCAGCCAATAGCCTCCCTGATATCCATGCCATACTGTTTCACGATTTTCCTTGTTTTCAGCCGGGATAGCCACCGATCATCATTTGTCCCCTTCCAAATGTAACCAACCCCCCAAAATTTTATCCCCTTACTATTCCTCTACCTCTTTCCTATTAGACCTGCTTCTCGAAAACCTTTTAGGAGGCATAGATTGGTTTCATTAAATGATATCAATTATTTTTGTTGGAATAAAACTGTGAGACTCTACTTGAAAAGTATTTCTCAAGAGTCATCTAATTGATATTCCTCGACCTACTTTGATTCGAGTTCTTATGAGTAGATGAGAGTTGATATTCAGTTTTAGATTTAAATACCGAACTCTATCGTGCTCGATCAATCTGATCATTTTAATCATTGCGATTGTATTTAAAGATGTGATGGAGGGATTGGTGTTTGCATTTTTTGAGAGAATATTTATCGAATTTATGATGTATGCAAGGAGTTCTATCAAGCTATGCAATACAATCAATCACCTAACACATATCACATGCACTTTAAATATGTTTATGAAGAATTGCATGCACTATTGCCCTTTAATATTATTGTCTGGACACAACAAGCTCAAAGTGAACAATTGACTATTATGAGTTTTCTCGTTTGTCTCAACTTGCAGCCTAAAGGTGGAAATCACATATCCTATCTAATCCAGAAGTTCTTCCTCTGAGGAAAGCCTATACTAGAGGGTTGCATACTATTTCGAGCTTTCTAGCTTCATCTGTATAATAACCTAATGCTTTTCTTGCTCATGAAATATAGACATCAACAAATCTCAATCTCAAGTTGATTATGGAAGTGAAACTCTAAATTATGGAGATTAAGATTATAGGTTAGTTTGCTAGTACTGCCTTAAACCTAGTCATACCTTGAAAATGTGTTGAAAGTTGAAAAAAAAATCAAAAGGGTTTTAGATCAAAGTCAACTCACATGGTTACTACTAATGAGGCATGTGAAAGTCGAACTCTCGATTTTTACATATGAATATTCTAAATTTATCTAATTTCAGGAAATATCCAAGAATTTTGTAATAATCAGTTTTGAAAACTAGATTATATTTTTGTATGACTTGAAATGTACCCAAAATTTCACCTTCTTTAGATTTCAGTCAAACCAAATTTATAAATTTCAACACAAAATCGATCAATTCAATATATAATATTGTATGTTAATTATGAATCATTTTAAAGATATAAAAATCGAAAGTTATAAGTTTAATTAAATTGAATAAACCTAATTAAACCTTAATAACCCTCGATCGCCCACTCTTTCCAACCGAGTTCCCTCTCACGATGTAAGCTTTGGTTGGCTTTGGATGGTCCAGAAGCTTCAAACTTCTCTTTTCATACTCTCGATTCACTTCCATCCCGCTGTCCTTGTTTGATTACGCTCGATAAAGGCTTTTGCGCTGCTCATGTAGTAGAAGTCGTGGGCAAAGCATAGACTTGTGTCTTGTTGAGAGTCGTTGCTCACTGTTTGGACTCAGGAGACGAAACCAAATGGCATGAATCCTATTTTATGCTAATTGTTGCATTCCCTCTTTCTTCCACATCATTTATTCTCGGATTAGGGGTAATTGCCACTCCAACTACAGTGTTGGAGTTTAGAACTTGCACAGATGCACGACAGAGTGTCATAGTCTACAATTCAAGTCTCTGGAAAGAAATTAGTAAGTTCAAAACTGATTTTAGTGACACTTAAGACTTTCATTTTGTTCCTCTTGCTTACATATTTAGATTTGTCTCGTTTTTCTTGCATTTTTGTTTCTGGTAGCTGTGAGATGCATCAATTTTGTGTCATAAATGTCGAAGGCGATTTGTGATTTTTCGTAGGGGTTTTAGCACGAATTTAATGAAGAGGATGGGAAGAGTAAGAAGATAGGAAGAGGAGGCAAGAAGTGGGAGCTCGGAGAAGGGTTGAATTTCCGAGAAGCCGTTTAAGGTATGTTTTGACAAATCAATTATATTTTGAACTAAATCATCTTATGAATTAAGATATCCTGAAGTTCAAGTTGTTTAAGATTTTAGGTTGGTTACTTGTGGCGGTGAGTTCAAGGCAAGCATGCAGGAACTATTCGTTGGACGACTCTGTAAAATTTATGTAAATTATCCTAAGCTAAGAAGATTAACTCGATTAACAAAAATTGCTTAAATGTTAATGTTTAATATTAAGTTTTATAACTAATTAAGCTCAACATAAACATTATCGCGACGTTCAACTAGTTACCCATGATTAATAATCTCGCGTGGCAACAGAGGTGAATAATTACATTTATAAATTTCAGTAGACTATTTTATTTCAAAATATATGTTGATTATATGTATGCTTCTGTTCAGTTATATTTATATTACAACATATTTTTTCTACTATTAAATAGAGAAGATATGTATGAAGATATAAAAGATATGCATGAGATGTATGAGACTTAAGATACATGATATATAAGATATGCACGATAAATATGTAGAAAGAGATATGCATGAGATAGAGATATGGATGATGTGGGAGATGCATGATATAAGCGATATGCATGACAATTAGTTGCACAACAGATTATACATGTTAGTAGATGCAGAAAGATGTCTCAAAATAATGTATGCTATGAAAAATGAAATATAAATGCTTGTATGTGCATGTTCAGAGTTCACCATCTAATAGTACACATAAGGAACACCAGTATTCCCGCATGCATAGAAAACTTCTACCATCCAGACAATTTTAATGGTTAGATCACAACCGCTAAGATAATATCAGTCAAGGATGAATAGACTATAGCTTACCTCCTGAAACAATTGTGATGTTTACATTATTAACCGCTATGTTGAAGAGACAATATTAACTAGGAGGAAGGTGAAAACCTTTTTACCTTAGACAATTGTGATGTTTACATTGTTAACCGTTGTACTGACGCGAGCTGATGAAGCAATATCTACTAAGAATGTTGTAGGTTTTGTTGACAATGATCCTCACAGAGACAGATGTATATGTAAAGAGTATAACGTAAAAAAATGTATAAATACATTTATAAGATTTGAATATTTTCATTTACAAAATTNTCAGTATTCCCGCATGCGTATAAAACTTCTACCATCCAGACAATTTTAATGGTTAGATCACAGGCGCTAAGATAATATCAGTCAAGGATGAATATACTATAGCTTACCTCCTGAAACAATTGTGATGTTTACATTATTAACCGCTATGTTGACGAGACAATATTAACTAGGAGGAAGGTGAAAACCTTTTTACCTTAGACAATTGTGATGTTTATATTGTTAATCGTTGTACTGACGCGAGCTGATGAAGCATTATCAACTAAGAATGTTGTAGGTTTTGTTGACAATGATCCTCACAGAGACAGATGTGTATGTAAAGAGTATAACGTAAAAAAAATGTATAAATACATTTATAAGATTTGAATATTTTCATTTACAAAATTTTATTGATACAAGCATTAACATATTATCAGATTTCTTATAAAACATGAAAAACTATCATATTATAGGATTTCTTATAGAAATATGAAAAACTAGCATGCATATTGAATTCTTTTCTTTGGGTTAATTTAGTTTATGAATGTGATTACTCCTTGGTTTTGTTTAGATAACTTTTTATACTACTTTAATATTTTTTTATAGGTTATAAGCATTTAAAAAAGATGAATGGAAGATGAGCAAATGTGTATACGAGACCATAACAACAACCAAAAAAGTTTAAATTTCTACTTGTTAATTTTAATTTCTTTAGCGACTTTTTTTTCTTCAAATTTTGAATATTAATCTGTTAATGAGAGAAATAGAAGAACATGAAATTTATTTTTAACGTCCGATCGTCCATTTTCTGCTTGGTTAATTCTCAGCTTGGTTAATTCCTAGCTCCTAGCCAAGTCGTGAAAAAATCTTCCTGTCGATGCTCTTGCTAAGTTAATTAACAATGATATCTGTNAGAAGATGAGCAAATGTGTATACGAGACCATAACAACAACAAAAAAAGTTTAAATTTCTACTTGTTAATTTTAATTTCTTTAGCGACCTTTTTTTTCAAATTTTGAATATTAATCTGTTAATGATAGAAATAGAAGAACATGAAATTTATTTTTAACGTCCGACCGTCCATTTTCTGCTTGGTTAATTCTCAGCTTGGTTAATTCTTAGCTCCTAGCCAAGTCGTGAAAAAATNAATCATTAACCTCATACTGTACCGGTATGGTTTAGTCTACCAAGTTTCAAGTTGTACTTTTTTTGTTATCAGGTTCATGAATATATATATATATATATATATATATATATATATATATATATATATGATCAGAAGANGAGTGAATTGATGCTGGTCTTCCAATTCCTGACTAAAATAGGTTTTAAGATAACATTTCCAACAAAAATGTGGTGTGCTAATCAAGCTGCAATTCATATTACTTTAAATTTCGTCTTCCATGAAAAAACTAAGTATATTGAGATATATTCTCATTTTGTTCGTGAAAAAATTCAAAAAATTGACATCTAGAACTCATGCAAAAACTGGGGAACAACTAGGGGGCATATTCATAAAGGTCGTTAATGTAGTTGGAGTCACTTATATTTGTAANGTAAGGAACACCAGTATTCCCGCAATGTAGAAAACTTCTACCATCCAGACAATTTTAATGGTTATATCACAGCCGATAAGATAATATCAGTCAAGGATGAATAGACTATAGCTTACCTCCTGAAATAATTGTGATGTTTACATTGCTAACCGTTATGTTGACGAGACAATATTAACTAGGAGGAAGGTGAAAACCTTTTTACCTTAGACAATTATGATGTTTACATTGTTAACCGCTGTACTGACGGGAGCTGATGAAGCAATATCAACTAAGAATGTTGTAGGTTTTGTTGACAATGATCCTCACAGAGACAAATGTGTATGTAAAGAGTATAACGTAAAAAAATGTATAAATACATTTATAAGATTTGAATATTTTCATTTACAAAATTTTATTGATACAAGCATTAACATATTATCAGATTTCTTATAAAAACATGAAAAACTATCATATTATATGATTTCTTATAGAAATATGAAAGACTAGCATGCATATTGAATTTTTTTCTTTTGGTTAATTTAGTTTATGAATGTGATTACTCCTGGGTTTTGTTTAGATAACTTTTTATATTACTTTAATATTTTTTTATAGGTTATAAGCATTTAAAGAAGATGAATAGAAGATGAGTAAATGTGTATACGAGACCAGAACAACAACCAAAAAAGTTTAAATTTCTACTTGTTAATTTTAATTTGTTTAGCGACTTTTTTTTTTCAATTTTTGAATATTAATCTGTTAATGATAGAAATAGAAGAACATGAAATTTATTTTCAACGTTTGACCGTCCATTTTCTGCTTGGTTAATTCTCAGCTTGGTTAATTCTTAGCTCCTAGCCAAGTCGTGAAAAAATCTTCTAGTCGATGCTTCAATTAATAATGATATCTGTCTTCTTTTCTCTTCTAGACAATGGGTCATTAAATTTGGTGCCACTCATCACTTGATAGGTAATCAATAATTCTTTTTTAGATTTCTTAAACATCTATCTTTCGTTGCTTTAGTTGATGGATTTACCTATAATATTCTTTGTTACGACACCATTAATATTGCATCTACACTACCTTTAACATCTGTTCGTAGTTTACCTCAATTTTCTTTTAATCCTGTCTCTGTTGGCAAGATTGCACTTGTTTTTAATTATTATATCTTATTATTCCCCTACAATAGCCTTTTTTAGGATCTTTTGATGAAGAATACTATTGGTAATAATGAGAACGGGCTGGGGGTTTGAGAAGAGGGGGGTATACGTTTTGGATAACAAACTACCTTCACCCTAGCATGTTCCATTATTCTGTTGGTGGTGTATTTTGGTGACATTGTTATTACTGGAAGCAATGCGCAGGAAATCTTATAATTAATTTTTTTTTTCATCAAAATTGGTTCAACACAAAAGGTTTGGGCTCCTTGAAGTACTTCTTAGGGAATAAGGAATCGTTACACAATATGTTTATCTTTTAATCTCATTGGAAGTATGTTTTGGATTTGTTAGCAAAATTAGGGAAATTAGGGGTTAAACCATACAATATTTCGTTCAACAACTTATCAAGGATGGAGAGCCTATTAATGATCCTAAACGATATAGAAAGTTAGTGGAAAGTTAAACTACCTCATTGTGACTCACCTTGACATTGAATTTTCAGTTTGTACTATAAGTTAGTTTACATCTTCCCCTACAACCAATCATTGGTCAGCTCTGGAACAAATACTATGTTACCTTAAAGGAGTTTCTGAAAAAGGTATTATATTAGAATGATTGTCATAGAAATATTGAATGTTTTTCTTATGCGGATTGAACATGTTTCAAGATTGATCGAACATTCATTATTGGATATTGTGCTTTTGTTAGTGATAATTTTGTCTCATGGAAGAGCAAGGAATAAATTTTATATAGTGTCACAATCTAATGTCAAATCTAAGTATCGATTAATAGCACGATCTTCGAGTGAATTGATGCTGTTCTTCCAATTCCTGACTAAAATAGGTTTTAAGATAACATTTCCAACAAAATGTGGTGTGCTAATCAAGCTGCAATTCATATTACTTTAAATTCCGTCTTCCATGAACAAACTAAGCATATTGAGATATATTCTCATTTTGTATGTGAAAAAATTAAAAAAATTAACATCTAGAACTCATGCAAAAACTGGGGAACAACTAGGGGGCATATTCATAAAGGTCATTAATGTAGTTGGAGTCACTTATATTTGTAATAGGTTAGGCAGAATAAATATCTATGCACTAGCTTAAGGGGGAGTGTTATCGAAAGTATTAAATCTAAGGTTTGTATATTAGGAAGCTTGATAATATGTAAGCTAATTAAAGAAGATTTAATTACATGATCTTTTCTATATTCTTGATATTCCTAATCTATAGAGTATGAGTGTATATGATACGGGATTTAACCCAAATCACGACTCAAACGACACAATCTTCTTGCTGATTTCGAAGGAAGTATAACATGAACCCTCGGACGAAAAACAACACAAACATGTGAACGATAATATAAGAAGTAACTACTCAACTAGTAATAAAATAAGTACTACAAAAGAGTAGTAACAGTTCTGGATAACATCAAAGGGCGGCTGAGAGGAGGTTGGGGAAGAGTTAGCAGCTTGCTAGACGATCGTCGGGGTGATCTACGGAGGTCGGAGCGACGCTAGGAGGGCCTGGAGAAGTCGACGTTCTACAGTAACAAGCACTGCAGAGGAGGCAGTGTCGGAGTGACTACTATGAGGTGCGAAGTGTTGAAATATAAACTTGGTTTTAGTTGTTTAAATAAAGCTTAATTTCTAGAAGCTTATTCTCTATGTAGTAGGTATGAAATTATTGTGTAGTAGGTGTGGTAGGTGTGAAATTGTTTGTAACCATTAGATTGTAATTGTGGTGGCACAATCCTAACCATTAATTTAGGAGGTGCCACTAGTATAAATAGGGGTGGAGTCTTTGAAGTTTGTATAAGCCAAGTAAAGCTGATAAATAAGAGTGAAGTTTCTTCTATAAGTTGTTTTTTTAGCCTTTGTCATTTCCTAAAAGCTTATCCATTCCAACAAAGTGGTATCAGAGACTAAAGGTTCCATTACAGAGAAATGACAAACGGTGGCATGGTTTCGTTCTAAGTCCCGATGCTTAAGGAAAGTATCTACGACAATTGGAGTATCAAGATGAAGGCACTCCTTGGAGCGCATGACGTTTGGGAGGTTGTGGAGAAAGGCTACGATGAGCCAAGTGATGAGTCCGTTCTATCCACAACACAAAATGATAGCTTACGAGATTTGCGAAAGAGAGACAAGAAAGCTCTCTTCCTCATCTATCAAGCTTTAGATGAAGATGGTTTTGAGAAGATCTCAAGTGCTACTTAAGCCAAACTAGCATGGAAGAAGCTCGATGTTTCGTATAAGGGAGAAGAGAATGTTAAAAAGGTACGACTTCAAAGTTTAAGAAGTCAATTTGATGTTTTGCATATGAAAGAAGGCGAGTTGGTCTCCGATTACTTTTCTAGAGTCATTATCATTTTATAATCAACTAAAAAGAAATGAGAAAAGTTAGAAGATGTGGCTATCATGGAAAAGATCATCCGATCGTTAGATTCAAAATTTGATAGTATCACAACCATTATTGAAGAGACGAAGGACTTACAAGCCATGATGATAGAACAACTTCTGGGCTCATTGCAAGCCCATGAAGAAAAGAAGAAGATGAATGAAGAGATTGTCAAACAACTTCTCAAGACAAATCTCCAACCAACTCAGAAAGATGAAAGCTTCTACAATATTAGAAGCCACAATAGAGGACGCGAACAAGGTCATGCTAGCAAGCAAGGATGGAGTACCAAAAATAACTATGAGAAAGGAGATACAAGTGCAGTACGTGAAGTCTCAAGACCAAGTTGCAGATATTTTTACCAAACCACTCAAGAGTGAAGACTTTATTAAAATGAGAAGTTTGCTTGAAGTCACAAAATCTAGTTTAAGAGGGGGTGTTGAAATATAAACTTGGTTTTAGTTTTTTAAATAACGCTTAATTTCTAGAAGCTTATTGTAGAATGTAGCAGGTATGAAATTATTGTGTAGTAGGTGTGGTAGGTATGGAATTATTGTGTGGTAGGTGTGAAATTGTTTGTAACCATTAGATTGTAATTATGGTGACACAAGCCTAGCCATTAATTTAGGAGGTGCCACTAGTATAAATAGGAGTGGAGTCTTTGAGTTTGTATAAGCCAAGTAAAGGTGATAAATAATAGTGAAGCTTCTTCCATAAGTTGTTTTTTTAGCCTTTGTCATTTCCTAAGAGTTTTTCCATTCCAACACGAAGGACCCGAGGACCCTGGGGCTTGCTTGAAGAGACTCAGAAAGGAGTGGTTGCGACCAAGTATGGCTAGGGAAGTCGGAGGGTGCCTTATAAGAGAAATTGTAAGAAGCAAACCTGAAATTAGAAATCAAAATAAGCTACATTGACCTAAGAAAAACATGCATAAATAGGAGGTGAGGGACAACTAAGGCAAGGTCCTAGGAAGGAAGGAGGTGAAGAAATGGAATGGGGAGACGACTAACTACAATGCAACAACTAGGAGTGGCGGGAAAAGAGGGCACGGGAAAGGCAGAGACGAGTGAATCAGACAGGGGGGGACAAAGCAGAATGTTCGCCCTTAAGTAAAATTGACTGGTCCGGTCTAGCTAGAAGGCTAGAATGGTTCATTCATTCCGCTGGACCGGCAGACGTTCCAGCCCCGCGTCAATCTCCTGGGGTTGGGAGAGCTTCGTCAATATTTAATGAAGTTTCTGGTTCTTCGTATTCTGGGGTGAGGTCTGCGACATTGAATGTTGCTGAAATTTTGGAATCTCTAGGGAGGTCAATTTTGTAGGCATTGTCATTCAATTTTTTTAGAATGCGGAAGAGTCCATCATCTTTGGGCTTGAGTTTGCTGTAAGCTCCCACAAGAAATTGTTCTTTCTTTAATCGCATCCATACGAGTTCACCTTTGTGAAAGAAATATTATCCTTTTTCTAGGAAGTTTCAGGGAAGGAAATTGACAATGCCAAAGAGAATAATGAACTCTATTTCTTGAACGCTGAATGAAATTCTCGGGCACAAGTTAAATATGATGAATATGTTTCTTACTCTAATCTTGAGAGTGAATGCATGTCATCACACATTTACCTTAGTTTTCCTATCTGCATTTATCTTAAATAAACATTCCAATGCTTCATTAAAAAAAAATCAAAATACTTCAGTGTGAAACTAATCATTTTCCTAAATATATCAACACTGTTTATCCAAGCCGCACGAATGAAACTTATCCGCCTTTTGCTATTATTCGTAGTAACATATGGGGACTATGTATATGATATGAAATTTATTGATTGAAAGAAGCAAATTTGATCTAATAGTTATAATATGTATCTTTATTTATAACTCTCTTAATCACAAGGATACAAATGTTATTCTCTTAATACAAACATGTAATTTTTTTGTGAATATTATATATATAAACATGTATTGATTCAATTAACCGTGGCTGAAGACTGCACTCGGATTTTCTCCAAAAAATATCTCAGCATTGTTGGTAAATCAATGAAGCTACTCAAGTGGTTTCCTGATTTTGACCCTAATCATTAACCTCATACTGTACCAGTATGGTTTAGTCTACCAGGTCTCAAGCTGTACTTTTTTCGTTATCAGGTTCATGAATATATATATATATATATTGAGAAAGCCCAAATGATAATATATTAAAAGGGAAATAAGGATACATATAGATTGTGTGGAAGGGCTCAAACATGGCACCCTTCACCCACGATAACCATCACATACAAAAGGTTCCAAAAAAATTGAAAATATAGAAAATTACATGAGACCTAAAAAAAAAAAAAATGCCAAAAAACGTAGTATCAAGTAGCTAGAGAGCGACCCAATTTTCCTTTGCCTCTACCTCTAGTTCTAGGAAAGGAGTCAGCTAATAAATTGATAAGATGAGTGTCATTGCCAGTACTGACCAAAGTATCATCCAATAAGTTTCCAAGCTCGAGTCGGCCTCCAGTCTTCTTCTTTCTCCTGGATAGACCTGACATTCTTCATCCGAAGATTGGTTCGCCTGATCAATGAATTGGTCTAAAGTGTGTCGGACATGTGTAGGATGTTGAACATTTGAAGTAACCGCTTTTTATACCAGCTGATTTTTGATTGAATCAAAGAAGCACTCTTGTGTGTCTTGACATCTAAGCGAGTCTTCTTCAATAGAATTGAGTGATATAAGCACTTTTGGATCTGTACCTGTAGTATGATGTTCTTCATCAGGAAATGCAATCTTGGGTAAATGATCGGTTTGCACCTTTTCAGCAGGGATGGTAGGTTGCTGATCTTTAGCGTTATCCAAAACCTGTCATGTGGTAGCTTTCTCTCCAAATGGAGCAAATATGTCCAAAGTAGTGGGATTAGATCAATCCTTATTCACTTAATCTTTAGATTTCAAATTAGGATGAGACTTATGACATTTATCAAGTGTATGCCCAAACATTTTACAATGAGAACAGTGAGGCGGTCTATGCTCCATGATTATTTGTTGCCAATATCCATTATGAGTTGTGCCCAACCAGACTTCAGTAACATCAGGTAAAGTAATGTCTTTTCACAAGTATTCTGGGCACAAAAGGTTTGGTTAGGTTGAAAATCGGTAGATCCAGCTTCATAGGGTCCCCAAGTTTGGCTCTAATGGAGTAAAATACATGATGAAAAAAGTACAGCTTGAGACCTGGTAGACCAAATCATACCAGTACAGTAGGAGGTTCATGATTGGGGTCAAAATCAGGAGACCACTTGAGTAGCTTCATTGATTTACCAACAATGCTGAGATATTTTTTGGAGAAAATCCGAGTGTAGTCTTCAGCCACGGTTAATTGAATCAATACATGTTTCTCATCCGTGAGCCCCACTTTCCACTTTCCTGCTAATTTGAGATCATCTAAATTTTTCCTGATAACTTTCAAAGGTGGGTGACCCCACTGAAATTTTTCCAATAAGAGCAAACTTGAATTTGTCAGTTAGGGTTGAAATTTCTAACTCCGAGAAAAAGAGTGCTGCTTTCCCACTTTTCCTGCTTGCATTCTTAATAAATGGACAGTCACCTGTACCATTGCGATATTCCTTTTAACTTGAGAGAAAGACAACCGCTGTCTCCACCTGAGGATTACCCACCACATGGGCAAAGGAGGCTTTGCCAGGCTCAACTGAAGAAGAAGGAAGCTCAATCACAGCTTAGAAGCTCTACCAAGTCGACTAGAGGGTAGGAATGACGAGCGAAGACGGTCAGGAACCGAAGAGACTAAAACTCGGTGCAGTCAAGCTAAGTCGAGAAGACGAAGGTGGAAGCGAGCACACAACTCCTCATCTTCTGTGAGGAGGAAGACACGATGAGATCTGTCGGCTTCGAATAAAAGCGACGAGATGCCATTTGTCAGCTTCAAAAGAGACGAAGAGATGCGATATGTTGGCTTCGAACAGAGACGACGAAACGCGAGCAGTAGTTGACTTTGAAGCCGCGAACCGACGACGACGGAGAGACGACGCCGGAGAAATGATCTTCGATAAGGGTTGCTAGGGTTCGACATGGGTTGAAACCCTAGTAGAGCCGAGCGTGGGAGACGACATTATATATATATATATATATGTATATATACATATATGTATATATATACATATATGTATATATATATATACATATATATGTATATATATATATACATATATGTATATATATACANTATTAAAAGGGAAATAAGGATACATATAGATTGTGTGGAAGGGCCCAAACATGACACCATTCACCCACGATAACCATCACATACAAAAGGTTCCAAAAAATTCGAAAAAATAGAAAATTACATGGGACCTAAAAATAAAAAAACAAAAAATGTCAAAAAACGTAGTATCAAGTAGCTAGAGAGCGACTCAATTTTCCTTTGCCTCTACCTCTGGTTTTAGGAAAGGAGTCGGCTAATAAATTGGTAAGATGAGTGGCATTGCCAGTAGTGACCAAAGTATCATCCAATAAGTTTCCAAGCTCGAGTCGGCCTCCAGTCTTCTTCTTTCNCATATATATTGTGTGGAAGGGCCAAACATGACACCCTTCACCCACGATAACCATCACATACAAAAGGTTCCAAAAAATTCAAAAATATAGAAAATTACATGGGACCTAAAAATAAAAAAACAAAAAATGTCAAAAAACGTAGTATCAAGTAGCTAGAGAGCGACCCAATTTTCCTTTGCCTCTACCTCTAGTTTTAGGAAAGGAGTCGGCTAATAAATTGGTAAGATGAGTGCCATTGCCAGTAGTGACCAAAGTATCATCCAATAAGTTTCCAAGCTCGAGTCGGCCTCCAGTCTTCTTCTTTCTCCTCGATAGACCTGACATTCTTCATCCGAAGATTGGTTCGCCTGATCAGTGAATTGGTCTAATGTGTGCCGGGCATGTGTAGGATGTTGAACATCAGAAGTAACTGCTTGTTATACCAACTGATCTTTGATTGAATCAAAGAAACACTCTTGTGTGTCTTGACATGTAAGCGAGTCTTCTTCAATAGAATTGAGTGATATAAGCACTTTTGGATCTGTATCTGTNACATGTGTAGGATGTTGAACATTAGAAGTAACTGCTTGTTATACCAACTGATCTTTGATTGAATCAAAGAAACACTCTTATGTGTCTTGACATGTAAGCGAGTCTTCTTCAATAGAATTGAGTGATATAAGCACTTTTGGATCTGTACCTGTAGTATGATGTTCTTCATCAGGAAATGCAATCTTGGGTAAATGATCGGTTTGCACCTTTTCAGCAGGGATGGTAGGTTGCTGATCTTTAGCGTTATCCAAAACCTGTCATGTGGTAGCTTTCTCTCCAAATGGAGCAAATATGTCCAAAGTAGTGGGATTAAATCCATCCTTATTCACTTGATCTTTAGATTTCAAATTAGGATGAGACTTATGACATTTATCAAGTGTATGCCCAAACATCTTACAATGAGAACAGTGAGGCGGTCTATGCTCCATGATGATTTGTTGCCAATATCCATTATGAGTTGTGCCCAACCAGACTTCAGTAATATTAGGTAAAGTAATGTCTTTTCACAAGTATTCTGGCCACAAAAGGCCTGGTTAGGTTGAAAATCGGTAGATCCAGCTTCATAGGGTCCCCAAGTTTGGCTCCAATGGAGTAAAGTACATGATGAAAAAAGTACAGCTTGAGACCTGGTAGACCAAACCATACCAGTACAGTAGAAGGTTCATGATTAGGGTCAAAATAAGGAAACCACTTGAGTAGCTTCATTGATTTACCAATAATGCTGAGATATTTTTTGGAGAAAATCTGAGTGTAGTCTTCAGCCACGATTAATTGAATCAATATATGTTTCTCATCCATGAGCCTCACTTTCCACTTTCCTGTTAATTTGAGATCATCAAAACTTTTCCTAATGACTTTCAAAGGTGGGTGACCCCACTGAAATTTTTCCAATAAGAGCAAACTTGAATTTGTCAGTTACGGTTAANATATGTATATATACATATATGTATATATATATATATATATTGGGGGAAAGAGCAGCGGTTACTCCATACGTGTTAATATTTAAAAAAACATACAAGGATAGGGAGGGGGAGAGGATCCCCTTCTAAAAAACAAAAAAAATACAATTAAACTCACCCCTAGGGATCGCTCTCCCTACAGCACAACCCACCCAAAAAAGAATCTCCAAAATGCAGGTATACCCAAACACCAAAAAAATAAAAAAAGAGTAATCCTGTGTACTTGTATATCTTGGAAGTATCTTGAAAAGAGAAAAAAACAAAGCAAATCATGCAGAAGAGCTGTCCTCGTTATATCAGATATCTCCAAAAAAACCGTGAGCAGGGACTCTAGCACAACCCGCGACTCAAAAAAAAGAGAACATCCTGTAACAAATGATAAAAATAGNTAAAAGAGTAGTAACAGTTCTGGATAGCATCAGAGGGCGGCTGAGAAGTCCCCGAGGAGGTTGGGGAAGAGTTAGCAACGTGCTAGATGATCGTCGGGGTGATCTACGTAGGTCGGAGCGACGCTAGGAGGGCCTGGAGAAGTCGACGTTCTACAGTAACAAGCACCGNCGTACTACAAAAGAGTAGTAACAGTTCTGGATAGCATCAGAGGGAGGCTGAGAAGTCCCCGAGGAGGTTGGAGAAGAGTTAGCAGCGTTCTAGATGATCGTCAGGGTGATCTACGTAGGTCGGAGCGACGCTAGGAGGGCCTGGAGAAGTCGACGTTCTACAGTAACAAGCACCGAAGAGGAGGCAGTGTCGGAGTGACTACTATGAGGTGCGAAGGACCCGAGGACCCTGGGGCTTGCTTGAAGAGACTCAGGAAGGAGTGGTTGCGACCAAGTATGGCTAGGGAAGTCGGAGGGTGCCTTACAAGAGAAATTGTAAGAAGCAAACCTGAAATTAGAAATCAAAATAAGCTACATTGACCTANTAAGGCTTGCTTGAAGAGACTCAGGAAGGAGTGGTTGCGACCAAGTATGGCTAGGGAAGTCAGAGGGTGCCTTACAAGAGAAATTGTAAGAAGCAAACCTGAAATTAGAAATCAAAATAAGCTACATTGACCTAAGAAAAACATGCATAAATAGGAGGTGAGGGACAACTAAGGCAAGGTCCTAGGAAGGAAGGAGGTGAAGAAATGGAATGGGGAGACGACTAACTACAATGCAACAACTAGGAGTGGCGGGAAAAGAGGGCACGGGAAAGGGAGAGACGAGTGAATCAGACAGAGGGGGACAAAGCAGAATGTTCGCCCTTAAGTAAAATGGACTGGTCCGGTCTAGCAAGAAGGCTAGAATGGTTCATTCATTCCGCTGGACCGGCAGACTTTCCAGCCCCGCGTCAATCTCCTGGGGTTGGGAGAGCTTCGTCAATATTTAATGAAGTTTCTAGTTCTTCGTAGTATGGGGTGAGGCCTACGACATTGAATGTTGCTGAAATTTTGGAATCTCTAGGGAGGTCAATTTTGTAGGCATTGTCATTCAATTTCTNTGTAGTATGGGGTGAGGCCTGCGACTTTGAATGTTGCTGAAATTTTGGAATCTCTAGGGAGATCAATTTTGTAGGCATTGTCATTCAATTTTTTAGAATGCGGAAGAGTCCATCATCTTTGGGCTTGAGTTTGCTGTAAGCTCCCACAAGAAATTGTTCTNACAGTGAGATGTATGCCAACGTGACAAATCTCCCCTGCTTGCTTGGCAAGCCAATCAACAAGGGATTTGCCCTCTCTATGTATAAACTTCGAATTAACCTCAAGATGTTATCAGCTATAAGAGTTAGTATTCTTTTAAAGATACCAACAAAATCCCAGAGTGGAGAAGAGGTACCAACCAAAATATCATAAAACATTTTAGAGTCTGTCTCCACNAGAGAAAAGGTACCAACCAAAATACCATAAAACATTTTAGAGTCCGTCTCCACCTCTAATTTATGAAAATTGAAAATGTTAGCCACCACTAAAGCCAAATAAACTCCCCAACATTTTGCAGCCAATGGAGTTTCAGCAATTACTGGGGAAGCGAAATAACAAAGACATCTCCCCTCAGAATTTCTAAATAAACCCCCAACCACAGCATAATCAGGATTCCAACATCCATCAACATTCAATTTCACATAATTAGCGTGCGGGGGAGTCAATGTAATAAGCCGAGGGGGCTTAGAAACTTTATCTACAAAAGAGTCAAAACTTTATTGTAATAGGCAATCACATAGGCAACAATCATGGAAGTAGAGGGGGGGAGAGGTGTGATACTTAAAACTATTTCTGGAGTTCCAAAGGAACTAACGAACCAATAAAGGAAGGGGAAACCTCTCCTGACAGACATTATAATCTTTTTATTTCCACAAATAACTAGTTAAAGAGCCTCTATGTTTCCAAGAAAAACCAAAATAAGAGCCAATCATATCCCAAACATCTAAAGAGAAAACACACTCAAAGAAAATGTGCTNTTTTATTGTAATAGGCAATCATATAGGCAACAATCATAGAAGTAGAGGGGGGAGAGGTGTGATACTTAAAGCTATTTATGGAGTTCCAAAGGAACTAAAGAACCAATAAAGGAACCTCTCCTGACAAACATCATAATCTTTCCATTGCCACAAATAACTAGTTAAAGAGCCTCTATGTTTTTAAGAAAAACCAAAATAAGAGCCAATCATATCCCAAACATCTAAAGAGAAAACACACTCAAAGAAAATGTGCTTTTTATCCTCTTTCATTTTACACATATGACATCTAGAGGCTAATTTCAAGCCCTTAAGCTTAAGAATATCATCAATTGGGATTAAAGACTTAAGATATCTCCAAAGAAAAAAAGGATATAGAGGGAGCATATCAAACACATATGAATTTGACTTATGAGTGTAGAGTGCCATAAATGAGTTTGCAAACTGAGAGAGAATTGTTTCTTCTCCACATTGGGAGATCTCTATGAGTAGGAGTAATGAAGATAGTGAGAATATGCTTTGCATTATGTTCCCCAATCATAGAACATAACTTAGGGTAATCCCAACCATCATTAGCAAAGAAATCTGAGACCAATAAAGAGTTAGAATGATAAATCAAAGTTATGTGAAAAACCCCAATTATCATTCCAGAAGGAAATCTTCCCCTCCCCAATGTCCCAAAAAATGAAACNGAGAGGGAGATAAATATTTATGCCAAATTCATTTTCCCCATATCCAATCCCGATATGAGTGTAGAGTGCCATAAATGAGTTTGCTAACTGAGAGAGAATTGTTTCTTTTCCACATTGGGAGATCCCTATGAGTAGGAGTAATGGAGATAGTGAGAATATGCTTTGCATTATGTTCCCCAACCATAGAACATAACTTAGAGTAATCCCAACCATCATTAGCAAATAAATCTGAGACCAATAAAGAGTTAGAATGATAAATCAGAGTTATGTGAAAAACCCCAATTATCATTACAGAAGGAAATCTTCTCCTCCCCAATGTCCCAAAAAATGAAACCATTCGCTCTATCTCTAGCATTTACCACAACCTTCCAAATACGAGAATCTCCAACCTTCCACGAGACCAAGGAAGGATGAATATGAGCACAATATTTTTGCTTCAGAAACATGGCTCAAAGAGAGGAACCCAATCTAAATTTATACCAAAGTTTACAAAGGTTCACTTCAACAGTATGATTTAGTACTTTAAAACCGAAGCCACTAGCCTCTTTAGGCTTATAAACTTTTTGCCAAGTAGTCCAAATTTTCTTTGCACTATTCCTCACCCAAAGAAATTTATTAAATAACTTCTCCATAGTACAAATAGCACTTTTCATGAGATTGAACACTTGCAAAGCATATATCGGAATACTTTGAACAACACTAGTAAGTAAAGAGATCCTGCCCCAGTGGAAAGGAAAACATTTCTCCAATCATATACTTTACGTTTGATTTTATCAATCACATCNTGCCAAGTAGTCCAAATTTTCTTTGCACTATTCCTCACCCAAAGAAATTTATTAAATAACTTCTCCATAGTACAAATAGCACTTTTCATGAGATTGAACACTTGCAAAACATATAATGGAATACTTTGAACAACACTAGTAAGTAAATAGATCCTGCCCCAGTGGAAAGGAAAACATTTCTCCAATCATATACTTTACGTTTGATTTTATCAATCACATCATCCATATGTACTGTTTCCTCCTTCCTCTTATCAAATTCACCCCAAGATATTTAAGGGGAAGGGAGACATGATGAAAGCCTGTAAACATAACTCCCCAATGAGTAATATGCTGCTTAACCTGCTTGCCAAAAAACATCTGACATTTGTCACTATTGAAACGAAGACCAGAGCAATTTTGGAAATCCTGTAAAAGCCCAATCATTTGTTTTATGACAGGTTTAGAGGCATTAGTAAAAATGATAACGTCGTCAGCATAAGCAAGGTGGGAGACCATCATTTTGGCTTTGTGGGAAAACTGAGCATGGGGATGTGAGAATTGGAAACTGTTAAGCATCCTAGAAAAATAATTAAAAGCTAAAATGAAAATAATAGGAGAAAGAGGATCTCCCTCTTTGATGCCCCGAGAAGCAGTGAAAAAAACTATAAGAGTTTCCATTAACTAAGATAGAATAATAATTGTTGCAAGCCATCTTTTAATCAAAGA
The DNA here is from genome assembly GCA_002079205.1 of Phalaenopsis hybrid cultivar. Lineage (NCBI taxonomy): Eukaryota > Viridiplantae > Streptophyta > Magnoliopsida > Asparagales > Orchidaceae > Phalaenopsis > Phalaenopsis hybrid cultivar. The sequence continues at coordinate 120,816 of JXCR01094546.1, forward strand.
GCAGAAACTTGTATTGAAACCNAGAAGAGATGATGAAAGCCTGTAAACATAACTCCCAAATGAGTAATATGTTGCTTAACCTGCTTGCCAAAAAATATCTGACATTTGTCACTATTGAAACGAAAACCAGAGCGATTTTGGAAATCCTGTAGAAGCCCCATCATTTGTTTTATGACAGGTTTAGAGGCATCAGTAAAAATGATAACGTCGTCAGCATAAGCAAGGTGGGAGACCATCATTTTGGCTTTGTGGGAAAACTGAGCATGGGGATGTGAGAATTGGAAACTGTTAAGCATCCTAGAAAAATAATTAAAAGCTAAAATGAAAATAATAGGAGAAAGAGGATCTTCCTGTTTGATGCCCCGAGAAGCAGTGAAAAAACTATAAGAGTTTTCATTAACTAAGATAGAATAATAATTGTTGCAAGCCATCTTTTAATCAAAGAGCAGAAACTTGTATTGAAATCTCTAGCTTTTAGAACGTTGATGATGAAATCCCAATTTAAGGTATCAAAAGCTTTTTTGATATCAAATTTGATAACCAGATTGCCTCCCCTGCACTTTTTATCAAGATCTTGTAAAATTTTCTGTACCAAAAGAATATTATAAGAAATGTCACGACCTTTAATGAAGGCCGATTGTTGAGGAGAAATAAGAGGAGTGGTTGGAGACGGGCCACAATCACTTTGCTGATAATTTTAGAGACAACCGAGGTAGTTGATATGAGCATAAAATCCTTCCAGTGTGATTTTGCATTAAACTTAGGGATGAGAACAATCAAAACAACAGAGAAATATTTTGTAGGGTCAACTCCCTCCCTGGAAAAAGCTTTAAAAAGCCAGCACTACATCATTCTTAATAATGCTCCAACATGAAATATAAAAAGTGGAGGTGAAACCATCGGGGCCAGAAGTCTTCTGTGAGCTAATATCTTTAAGGGCATTGAAAATTTCCAACTCAGTACGGGGTCAGACAAAGAGAGATTGGAAATCGTATCTCTTTGGTCCTAAAAAAAATAAAAAATAATATCAGTGACAGGTGGAGTATCAGCATAAAGAGAAGAAAAATAATCAACTGCATTAGAACCAATCTNAGCATAAAATCCTTCCAGTGTGATTTTGCATTAGACTTAAGGATGAGAACAATCAAAACAACAGAGAAATACTTTGTAAGGTCAACTCCCTCCCTGGAAAAAGCTTTGAATAACCAGCACTACATCATTCTTAATAATGCTCCAACATGAAATATAAAAAGTGGAGGTGAAACCATCGGGGCCAGGAGCCTTCTGTGAGCTAATATCTTTAAGGGCATTGAAAATTTCCAACTCAGTAGGTGGGTCAGACAAAGAGAGATTGGAAATCATATCTCTTTGATCCTAAAAAAAATAAAAAATAATATCAGTGACAGGTGGAGTATCAGTATAAAGAGAAGAAAAATAATCAACTGCATTAGAACCAATCTGATCAATATCAGTGAGAATAGAGCCATCCTCAGTGACAATCTTGATGATGGTATTTATGTTATAACGATGTTTGATAGTTGCATGAAAATATTTGGTGTTTCTGTCACCATTCTTGAAATGATTATCACAAGCTTTCTGTCTAAGGAAATCATCCTCAATAGAAATTTCCTCTAAAAGATTGTGATGAGCATCTGCTAGTGTAGTAACGAGATCGAGAGTAGCAATTACCTGAGCTTCTAAAGAATCCACCTCCTGTTGGGTCTTTAGAACCCCAGAGTTAACATTACCAAGAATGTCAATGTTCCATCTCTTTAAATGAAAAATCACATTCTTATGTAGTTGTCACAAAGTAAGCCAAGGATTTCTACTTCCTCTAGAAACCCAAGTTTGCTTAATCATGTCAATGAAAGTGGTGTGAGCAGCCCAAAGATTAAGAAATTTAAAGTGATAGCGAAGCTTTGGAATGACAAGCTAAAGTAAGCAAAATAGGATTGTGATCCGAAGCAGCATGATTCAAATGTTTGACTTGTATAATATTGTAGTAGCTCAAAAACTGAGAGTTTCTAAAAAATCTGTGCAAACGTTGCATAAGAAAACCTCTCCGCCAAGTATAAGGAGGGTCAGAAAAACCTAAGTCACAAAGGCCAACATCCTCAATGTGTTCACAGAAACAGTTTATAAAACTTATGTCAACCTTAGCACCACCCCATCTCTCTGTAGGCGACAATCATATTTAAGTCACCTCCAACGAACCAATTATCAGTAATGACAGCCCCCGTATGAGTAAGTTATTGCCAAAGAAGGATTTTATCCCTTAAAAGAGAGCTGATATAAATAAATGTAGCCCAATCAGAAAACATTTCAAATTGATATTGAATGAGAACATATTGCACATTGTCATCAATGATATTAACAGTGATATCCTTCTGCCAAAATAACCAAATTTTGTTGTTCACATTGTAGAAATGCAAATAACCCTTGAGCTTCTTAGTGATGTTTTCTTTATGAATCGAAACAAGAGGCTCCAAAAGAACAAGAATACCAGGTTTATGGACCCTACATAAATGCTTTAGACGATTAAA
>JXCR01094566.1:9136-25139 GCA_002079205.1 Phalaenopsis hybrid cultivar
ATGATTCCTTAACAGCGTTTCAAGTAGCGATCGAGAATGAGAACTTGAAGTTTTTCTTATAAATATAATGATGTTTCCTGTCTTCGCTTTTGCCGGTGGATCGGCTCATATTACTTCCATTCCTTTAGGGTTTCTGCTTTTTAAGTTAGATTTTTGTTGCTCTTTGGAACAAATTACTGAATGTGAAGGCCAGCTAGGAAAGTAAGATTTAAGAGGATTTGAGACCTATTATATGGCTATCGTCTTCAAATTGCCCAGGTGTGAAAGCGCAGGAATCTTTGAATTTGATCGAGCTGCTTTTTTTCTGGATTTCTTGATTTCCAGCATTTAGATTTCTGAGTCGTTGGTCTCATAAAAACCCTTGTCGGCCCAGCTAGTTTCTTGTTTTCATGGTTTATGTTTATATATCTAACATCTAAACTTTCAAACCTATGACATCACATCAAAATTAGTCAATTTCTATGAGTGAAATACAATTTATCCTTAGTTTAATGACATATAAATGTAAAGATCAAATTTTTTTGTGGTAGATATGTAAATATATATGAATTTCCCTTTAATTTGTTATCCTCTGATTTTCTTTGTTTCTGCAAAATAAAGTCTTTTTTATTTATTTATTTTCTCACTAACAATATGATTAAATGGTTGAAATACTTGCCTTCGATACATTTCATTGCAACATAGGAATTCTACTAAAATTGGTGGCTGCACATGTTGGCTTGCCACAGTTTTACTAATNTCCGCCTCCTCATCCAAGCCCCCCAGCCTCCACAACCTCTCCATCCACCACGGCTCCATCAGCGCTCCCGTCACCCCTCCCATCAGCTCCCCCACCGCCCGTTCTCCCCGCCTTAAAACTGATTGGGACNTACATACATACATATAATTTAAAATTTTGCGTGTAGTTTTACACTAAATAAAGTCATAAGGCGGTATTTTCTTCTTTCTTCTGCCTTGGTTTTATATGGCATCTTATGAAATGAATTGGCTTATTTGCAAGCAGATGACACATTAAAGGTACGAGAATATCTTTTCTAAGGATTGTTGAATTCTGTGTTTGAATGAGAATATGAGACCGGCTGAATATATTAGGCAACCTCTATTATGCTTTGAGCATTTTAGCACTCTTCGTTTTGTTCATATCAGAGACAGTTCTACAATGCTCTGTAACTTTGAGTCGAGCAAATTATTAACTCTTTAAACTTTTTAAACAGGGATGCAAACCCCCTGAGCGCATGGACATTGTTGGATGCTCAGCTCCAGCCAGCCCATGTTCATCATATCAGCCAAGCCCCTATGCTTCCTCCTTCCCAAGCCCAGCTTCCTCATCCTATTTCACCAATGCCAACAACGCCACCACAGACGCAAACTCCCTGATTCCATGGCTGAAAAACCTTTCCTCAACCTCCTCCTCCGCCTCCTCATCCAAGCCCCCCAGCCTCCACAACCTCTCCATCCACCACGGCTCCATCAGCGCTCCCGTCACCCCTCCCATCAGCTCCCCCACCGCCCGTTCTCCCCGCCTTAAAACTGATTGGGACAATCAAACCAACACCTTGCAGCCGCCATGGCCGGTCACTGCATCACACTATGCAGCTTTCCTGCAGGGCTCAACGCCGCCCAGCCCTGGACAGAAGGTAATTCCTGAACCGGCATGGCTCTCGGGGATTCAGATACCTACCAGCAGCCCGACATCACCCACCTTCAGCCTTATCATGTCGAGCCCGTTTGGGCTTTATCAGGACGGAGTTCCGAGTGCCGCATCGTCCAGGATGTGGACTCCTGGCCAGAGCGGCATGTGCTCTCCCGTCATGCCACCGTCCGACGTGCAAATGTCAGATGATGCTTCTGATGAGTTTGCATTTGGGAGTTGCAGCAATGAGAACCAGGTGCAGCAACTGGGAGTGGTGAAGCCATGGGAAGGAGAGAGGATTCACGAGGATTGTGGGTCTGATGACTTGGAACTCACTCTTGGCAGCTCGAGGACCAGAGCTGACGCTTGATGAGCTCGCTGTTNAGACGCTTGATGAGCTCGCCGTTATTCATGTCAGCAACGTTGTATTCGGATTATTTTATATCAGAGTTGGTTTAATTTAACTATTATTGCTAATAGTTGTAGTAATTATGAAACATATTTGTATTCCATGTCGAGCTAATGTAAATTTCTTTAAAATTAACTGCTTAGTTATCTTAATCTTAACCATTATTTTCTTGAGGACTTCAAATCTTTATGACAAAATGACAAGGAATTGGGACTTGCTTGTCTCGCACCTAAACTTTCATTTTTTACGCATAGCACGTAGTTATCTATGGATGAAAAGATTGATTTGATTATTAAAAGGTGATATTTGTAATTATGAAAGTTTAGGTGTCAAGAGAGGTAAAAGTCTTTTCTTTTCTTCCTTATGGTAAATTATGTTAAATTTCCGTAATTCATTTTGATTATTTACGGATACATGGGCCTGTATGTTAACGTATTAAGGAGCTTGCTTCGTGCATCTTTTCGTCAAGTTACTATGAACTCTTTTTAAATGTACGTTTAATGAAATGTATGCTATTCAGGGACTGGTTATAGTTTTTGCCGAGAATCTAGGAGTTTATGTCTGCGCTCCTTTTTTTTTCCTTGATATGGAGTAGCAAGTCAACCAAACTCCCGACCTAAAATTTGTGTCCAGAGTCCGATAAGACCATTCCACGAGGCCCCACATCTCTAAAAAATATATATAATCAGTGTATTACAGTGAGACATACTTGTCATGTGGCAACTGCTCGTTAGGGCTATAAAAAAAGCTCGTTCGCGAACAACTCGTGTTCGGCTTGTTTGTTAAGTAAACGAGTCGAACGCGAATAAATTTTTAAAGCTCAAATTATAAACGAGCCGAACACGAACAACTCCTTGTTCGCTCGTGTTCGGCTCGTTTTAGCTTGAAATAATATNTCCGGCATGGCTCTCGGGGATTCAGATACCTACCAGCAGCCCAACATCACCCACCTTCAGCCTTATTATGTCGAGCCCGTTTGGGCTTTATCAGGACGGAGTTCCAAGTGCCGCATCGTCCAGGATGTGGACTCCTGGCCAGAGCGGCATGTGCTCTCCGGTCATGCCACCGTCTGACGTGCAAATGTCAGATGATGCTTCTGATGAGTTTGCATTTGGGAGTTGCAGCAATGAGAACCAGTTGCAGCAACTGGGAGTGGTTAAGCCATGGGAAGGAGAGAGGATTCACGAGGATTGTGGGTCTGATGACTTGGAACTCACTCTTGGCAGCTCGAGGACCAGAGCTGACGCTTGATGAGCTCGCTGTTATTTATGTCAGCAACGTTGTATTCGGATTATTTTATATCAGAGTTGGTTTAATTTAACTGTTATTGCTAATATTTGTAGTAATTATGAAACATATTTGTATTCCACGTCCAGCTAATGTAAATTTCTTTAAAATTAACTGCTTATTTATCTTAATTTTAACCATTATTTACTTGAGGACTTCAAATCTTCATGACAAAATGACAAGGAATTGGGGCTTGCCTATCTCACACCTAAACTTTCATTTTTTTAAGCACAGCACGTCTTTATGTATGGATGAAAAGATTGATTTGACTATTAAAAGGTGATATTTGTAATTATGAAAGTTTAGGTGTCATAGAGATAAATACGAAAGTTTTGGATGCTATGTATGCAAAAGTCTTTTCTTTTCTTCCTTATGGTAAATTATGGTAAATTGCTGTAATTCATTTTGATTATTTATGGATACATGGGCCTGTATGTTGACGTATTAAGGAGCTTGCTTCGTGCATCTTTTCGTCAAGTTACTATGAACTCTTTTTAAATATACGTCTAATGAAATGTATACTATTCAGGGACTGGTTATAGTTTTTGCCTAGAATCAAGGAGTGTATGTACTTGATGCGCTCCTTTTTTTTTCTTGATTTGGAGTAGTAAGTCACCCAAACTCCTGACCTAAAATTTGTGTCCAGAGTCCAATAAGAGCGTGCCACAAGGTGAGTGGACCCCAAACCTTTAAAAAACATACACAATCAGTGTATTACAGTGAGACATACTTGTCATGTGATAAGTGCTCACTAGGGCTGTCAAAAAAGCTCGTTCGCGAACAGCTCGTGTTCTGCTCGTTCGTTAAGTAAACGAGTCGAACACGAACAAATTTTTAAAGCTCGAATTATAAACAAGCCGAACAATAAAAAAAAATTATATAACTATTTATATGACAATATATTACATATATTATTTATATAATAATATATTATATATATTTATGTATAAGTTTAAATCATAACACCTCATGTGACAATGTGGTTAGTGCATTCTTTTGTATACATTTGATCCAGGTTCGAATCTCATACTTTATATCTATTTTTCTCAATTTAAGTTTAACGAGTCAATTTTGAGCCGAACACGAGCTTAACTCGAACACGAATATTTTAATCGAGTCGAACACGAACACACTGTTCACGAGCCGATTTCGAACACGAGTCATTTCGAATGAGCCGAACACGAGCCCAACATGAGCTCGCTCAAGCTCGGCTCGTTTACAGCCCTATTGCTCACTGGGCTCCAAACGCAAATTTGCGTTCGGTGTTCTAATGGAATAATCACTCGAATTGAAGGGATTTCCAACCATTTTTTTGCGGTAATATTTTAAGATTAGTATTTTTTTAGTTTATTATTTTAAATTCACACTAAAAAATATATTTTTTTTGATCCATAAAATTATGATGAAAGCAGGCAATTTTATCTAGTTAGCAGGTAAAATTGTCAGTTAAGATGGTGATTTTGCCACGTCACCAAAATACATAAACGATTTTATTTTTTATTTTTAAATCTAACTATTCTTTTTTTTNAGAACACGAACATATTGTTCACGAGCCGATTTCGAACACGAGTTATTTCGAACGAGCCCAACATGAGCTCGCTCAAGCTCGGCTCTTTTACAGCCCCATTGCTCACTGGGCTCCAAACGTAAATTTGCGTTCGATGTTCTAATGGAATAATCACTCGAATTGAAGGGATTTCCAACCATTTTTTTGCGATAATATTTTAAAATTAGTATTTTTTTAGTTTATTATTTTAAATTCACACTAAAATATATATTTTTTTTAATCCATAAAATTATGATGAAAGCAGGCAATTTTATCTTGTTAGCAGGTAAAATTGTCGGTTAAGATTGTGATTTTGCCACGTCACCAAAATACATAAACGATTTTATTTTTTATTTTTAAATCAAACTATTCTTTTTTTTTTGTTTATATTTATAATATTTTTGTTTCATAAGTTTATGCAAGAAAATATTTATTTTATTTTGTTAATAGATTAATAATAGCTAGTTTTTATTGGATGTTGATAATTTGAGGGATATGCATGTAAATGTAAAAATTTAGATTTTAGATATGTAAATCTATAGGAATTGCAATATGTATGTGTTGAATCTTCATGTGCACTTGAATCACACTCAATGAATAGTTCTCAAGTAAGAAGAGAGAGAAAAAGACAGAAAGATGAATGAACAGTAATGAAAACTAATCTTTGTGTTCATTCATCAAATAATATCCTTATTTATAAAGATAAAGGTATAATATGATAATGTTATATTTTTGTCATACTTTAATGGGGGATGCATAAGATATTCTTGGTATTTTACATATATGAGTATTTTGCTCGGCTGCTTCCTGGTTTGGTCGGCGGATCGTGATTGGTTTCGCAGAACCGGTTCGGTCGGCTAGGCATGGTCAACATTATTTATCGACTGATCTAGTTGGTTGTCATCGTGATTGGTTTCGCAGAACCGGTTCGATCGGCTAGGCTTGGTCAACATTATTTATCGAATGATCTAGTCGGTTGTCAACCAGTTGAGACTTATGAAGATCTACTGTATAATTGGAGATGCTAAATGACTGGGTCTTCTCTGAGGTTGTTTTCTTTGTGGTGGTTTGTTTTGATGTCTTTTTATTTCGTTTATGACTAAACAGTTACTCACATCATCTGGTAATCTTTTTTGTCATTCTCGTGCCTCAGTCGGCTTTGATCTTGCTAGCTTTGGCTCGGATTTTTGCATTTAGTTGTATAAGTGAGCCCACGTTCTTCTATTTATGAGTCATCCCTCGTCGTACTCATTTCCTTTAGATCATTAAATATCTTTGGAATCAACGTTGACACTTTTTTATGTACATGTTTTAGTTTCTTAATTACCTAATTTTTCGAAAGTGATGATGCGATAATATTAAGAGAATTTAATGCAAAAGGTATATTGCATTTATTTTTAATCAAATATTCAATAATTAAACTCTATGGATTTTCATATTTTTGATCCTTATAAATAAGCCATGATGAGACTATCCACATTCCATATTTGCTCTACATCTTTTCTTATTTGAATTGGCTCGCTTCCGAGGGCTATAATGGAGAACATGATGAATCCCCAAGGCGAGATCTCCAACAAAGATATGATTCATGTTGTCTTCGGGAGATTGAAGGAGCGATATTGCTCAGAAGGCGAATGGAAGAAGAAAACAATCATTAAGAAGAGAAAAAGTGATTGCATTGGTGGATCGGGTAGGGTCCTCTTATTCATTCCTTGGCTCTCAACGAAGGAGCGTTCACGTAAGTCGCCCAACCACTGATCCATCGGCTCAACCTTCTACTGCGACACAAAGCCTTTTGACCGAAGGGGCAACACATGAAGTCGCTAGTGCTCTACCCGTGGTGCAAGAAGTTTTCATGTGCTCTGTTGTCGATTAAGGTGGAATAAGCTTCTCATGGTTTGCAGCCATCCGGTGAGAGCACTGTGTCACTTACTTTTTTTAAGTGGGATGGACTCCTTGGTATGAGGAGTCTTGATCTTTCTTGTTAGATTTTGATTTTTATGGGTAATCTCTTTTTTGCAATGTTGCTTGGTGCAACTAACTCAGTCCTGATAGTCTTGAGCGGTGACTCGCTTGCAATGAATGNGTCGACTAGGCTTGGTCAACATTATTTATCGACTGATCTAGTCGGTTGTCAACCAGTTGAGACTTCTGAACATCTACTGTATAATTGGAGATGTTAAATGACTGAGTCTTCTCTAGGGTGTTGTTTTCTTTGTGGTGGTTTGCTTGGATGTCTTTTTATCTCGTTTATGACTAAACGGTTACTCACACCATTTGGTATTCTATTTTGTCATTCTCGTGCCTCAGTTGGCTTTGATCTTGCTAGCTTTGGCTCGGATTTTTGCATTTAGTCGTATAAGTGAGCCCACGTTTTCTTCTATTTATGAGTCATCCCTCGTCGTACTCATTTTATTTTGATCATTAAATATCTTTGGAATCAACGTTGACACTTTTTTATGTACATGTTTTAGTTTCTTAATTACCTAATTTTTCGAAAGTGATGATGCGATAATATTAAGAGAATTTAATGCAAAAGGTATATTGCATTTATTTTTAATCAAATATTCAATAATTAAACTCTATGGATTTTCATATTTTTGATCCTTATAAATAAGCCATGATGAGACTATCCACATTCCATATTTGCTCTACATCTTTTCTTATTTGAATTGGCTCGCTTCCGAGGGCTATAATGGAGAACGTGATGAATCCCTAAGGTGAGATTTCCAACAAAGATATGATTCATGCTGTCTTCGGGAGATTGAAGGAGTGATATTGCTCAGAAGGCAAATGGAAGAAGAAAACAATCATTAAGAAGAGAAAAGTGATTGCATTGGTGGATCGGGTAGGGTCTTCTTATTCATTCCTTGGCTCTCAACGAAGGAGCGTTCACGTAAGTCGCCCAACCACTGATCCATCGGCTCAACCTTCTACTGCGACACAAAGCCTTTTGACCGAAGGGGCAACACATGAAGTCGCTAGTGCTCTACCCGTGGTGCAAGAAGTTTTCATGTGCTCTGTTGCCGCTTAAGGTGGAATAAGCTTCTCATGGTTTGCAACCATCCGGTGAGAGCACTGTGTCACTTACTTTTTTTGAGTAGGATGGACTCCTTGGTATGAGGAGTCTTGATCTTTCTTGTTAGATTTTGATTTTTATGGGTCATCTCTTTTTGCAATGTTGCTTGGTGCAACTAACTCAGTCCTGATAGTCTTGAGCGGTGACTCGCTTGCAATAAATGTTGGTGGGAACTCGACTGTCATGCCAACGGTGGCTGCCCAGGAGCCTTTTCGGGATAGTGGACTCTAAAGAGAGGATGATGGTATTGACCGTCAAGACAATCTATTCGAGAACCATAGGGAAGCAACAAATGGATGTTAAATATTTCTGAGGTCGCTAGCTCGCAGCATGAATGATATCAAGAACACCTTCGCTAGATCGACCAAGATTTATTGAGGCAAAGAGCTACACGAATTGCTTGCTTGTGTTAAGAAAGAGGAAAGGATGGAAGAAAAGATGGACACTATCCGAGAATAATTGAACGTCCGGGAGAAATCTTTCATACTTTATGCTCAAGCAAAGATGGATCGAGTGAAACAATTTAAGTTTAGTGGAGAATTTAACCATCGTATTAAAAAATTTATCAAAGATTCAAACTATTTTTATATTCAAACATCAAATCTATCATGGTGATTTTTTATGAGCACTAGCAACACATTACACAAATACTTTCTCAAATTTAGTTAAGGTTCCAAACGACCTATTAGAAAGTTCTATCCTTTTTTCAAAGGCAAATTTTGAAAAACTAATAATAAATAAGCCAATCAATAAAACATTATTTTTTCTTGTGTTATAATAGAAAGCTCTATATTGGGTAATATGTTGGCTAGAATTTCTAGTCCTATCAAACTATTTAAATTATAATGATATGAAGTACTTTGAGTAGAGAAAGCTCAATAAATCGTTCAAGACAAATTTTGAAAACTAATGATAAATAAGCCGAACAATAAAACATTGTTTTTTCTTGTATTATAATAGAAAGCTCTATAATGGACAATATGTTGGTGAGAATTTCCAGCCCTCTCAAACTATTTAAATTATAATGACATAAAGTATTTTGAGTAGAGGATATCTACATGTATTTTTAAATAAAATCTTATCTTTATTATAGGTTTCGCTCCATATTAAGTTGTAATAGTAGCCTTCTTATATATCATCTAAGAAACATAGATGTGAATTAAAAGCCAAGATGGGGAATATTAGGGTATGAATTGCTAGTGCTAGCTAAGAAATATATCTAATCAAATATAAATCAACTTGAGAAATTGATTCAAATGGAATCATGGTAGACTATATCTTTTAGAAGTGTAGGGCAATAATTTGTGAGGAAAGGTTATAATTATCTAAGTAATTGGGTATTATATCTTCATTATACATTAATATTTTTCCTTATATTATTAAATGATAATAAATAATTGTTGAGGCTCCAGTCATCTTGATCTTTTTCTTGATATATTGGTAAGTTATTAGTGACTTCTCCTTTCCTTTTGGATCTTCATTAATACATTATAGTATAATAGAAATCATATAAGTCATTGATACACCAAAAATATATGCATTTTTAGACTCATATTTTATAATTATTTTTTTTGATATTGCACTTTAATGGAAGATATTTTTTATGTTTTATTGCAGTTGTTAATTTTTAGGACTTGGAGCAAAAAAAAAAAACAAAAATGATGAAATTTGAAGTCAAAATGAAGATTTTGAAAAATTGTTCAGCACTAACGGTGCCAGACTAGGCGCTGATAGCACCGTTTGACAGAGAAGACGAATTTAATTGGATGGCCACTGGCACCGACGACGCCAGTGTAGGTGCAGACCCTATTTCTAGAAGATTCGATGAATTTGAATGTTTTTTGAAGAGTTTTTGGATGCACATATTGAAGAACCGACTTTAAGCTCTATTTAGAGCCAAAATTAATCATAAAAGAGCCCGCTTTCACATCTCTTTGACTCCTCTTTGCCACTTTACATCATTCCACACCATTCCACACCATTAGTCATATATTTTCTTTATAGTTTTGAGTTTTTGTGGTGAGTTTAAGTATTAATTACTCTCTAAGAAGTGTTGGAAAGGGAGAGAAGTGAGAGATTTCTTCTTCCTACATTTCCTAAGAGAGACTACAATGAATTTGCTTTGAGAAAGAGTTTCAGATAAGTGTTGTTTGTTTATTATTATTGTATGAACTTAGAGGCTACAAGAGATTTGCTTTGAGAAAAAGTTTCAGATAAGTGTTGTTTGTTTATTAGTGTTGTATGAACTTTCGGGATTTGCTTTGAGAAAGAGTTTCAGATAAGTTTTATTTGTTTATTAGTGTTGTATGAACTTTCTTTTATATATGAAATTTGTGCTTTGTTGTATCTTAATGAAGTCTGAGTAGATTCCTTTATCTTTCTCCCTACTCTGAGATATGGTGAAATGAAGAGATAATTGGGTAGTTTCCTCTATCTTTCTCCCTACTCTAAGATATGGTGAAATAAAGAGATAACATGGAATTGTATGAACTTTCTTTTATATATGAAATTTGTGTTTTGTTGTATCTTTCTCATGAAGTTTGCAGTTTTCTTTATCTTTCTTTCTACTCTGAGATATGGTGAAATGAAGAGATAATATGGATGTGCCAATAAAACTTTCTTTTATATATAAAATTTGTGTTTTGTTGTATCTTTCTCATGAAGTCTGAGTAGTTCCATTTATCTTTCTCCCTACTCTGAGATATGGTGAAATGAAGAGATAATTTGGATGTGCCAATGTTAAAATTTAAAATAAATTGTGTTGGTTCATTTATCTTTCTCCCTACTCTGAGATATGATGAAATAAAGAGATAATTTGGATGTGCCAATGTTAAAATATAAAATAAATTGTGATGGTTTTTTAACTCCGTTCTTAATTTACTTTTCAATCTGGTCAATTGAATTGTTAAAATATGTTGTGAAACATATGATCCGGGAAATAGAGTATGAGTTCTACAACACAGTGAGAATCAAATTTAAATCTATGAAGGAGTATTTCGTTCATGGAATTAAGTGCAAAAAAAATAGAAAAATATACATTGTTGGGTGTAGAATTAGAGATTTCTAGGGTGACAAACTAAAAATTCTCAATTCAATCTTAGTGTTTAAAAACTAAAGCGAGAGTTGGCCTTCAGGGGAAGGGAAATGTGAGCCAGTATCCTCTTAGCCTAGCCACGAATTTAGGGACTAAACTTAAGATTAGCCAATGATTTTATATAACACTGAATCAGGGTAGAGAATTAAAATTGCTCATATTTGACACAATACAAATTTAGACCATTTATCTCATCTCATTTCATAAAAACTTCATTATAGTGAGAAAGATGTTTTTTCATATAAGAAAAATTCATCACATAAACAAAGTTTAGTAGTTACTATTTTAAACTCTGCATTTAAATTCAGCTAATATTTAATAATTTACTTTTGATAGTATTTAAAACACTCGAAATTAGTGACAGTCATTTCGTTGTATTTTTGTGAACTTCCTAGTTAATTTATTATCACCTTTCTTGTGGGATCGATATTTGGAACTTAAATAGAAAGTCTTATATTACTTGATAACGATACGTATACTTGCGTAGAATCCCAACATTAAGTGTTTAGCACTATTATTCATAAAATACCACATCAAGTTTTTGGCACCGTTGTAAAGCAGAGTCAACTTTATAAATTTTACACAACTATATTCAACTGGGATCAGTCATCAATTTTATCCAAACTAGTTAGGTAATATTGACTTTATCCAAGAGTTTTTCTCAGATAAACAAGAGTCGAGATTCCACACATTTTAATCAAACACTTTCCTTACGAAGAGTAGGGACATGACTAATACAGATATTGCCCTTAGATGAAACATTTTTTTATGGAGGAAAAGGGTTAATGGACATTGTTTCCTTCAGCTCTACATAATACGATATTTTGAGGTATTTCTTTCAATAAATCTTTTAAACCAATACCAAGGCCTTCATGATCAAGAAAAGGTGGTTTGGTTTGCTAATAATTTTGGTGGAAAATAGTACATTAACTGACTTATGATGACTTATAGATCTCTACCCATACCTTTCTTTTGGGGAGGCATAAAGCATCTATAAGAGTTACCCAAATAGTTGCAAACTTGATGATCATTAATTAACAAAAGCCTTATTTAATGTTTTTCATGTATGGAAGTCTTAATATTTTTATTTCTAATTCTTATAGGTTCTTAGATACATTCTACTTAATGAACTCACCAACAAGCATGCATCTCTAGCAAGGACGAATACTCTTATATAGATGGCAAGTAAAATCTCTATTTGCCTCAAGGTAGAGATGATTTGATGGACCAACAAATGTTGGAGAAAGGGCCACTATTTTTAAAGAAGAGACATCACATTTAATATTTTTAATAAGTGATCGATAGGTCTCTAAAGTAAACTTGACCATTGGCCAAGATTAATGTGTGGGGCCATGTGGTTTAGGGGACTCAATGGTAGATAAATAGTATTTGCAATCTTTATTTGCTCTTACTCTATATAGTCAGAATTAGAATAGGGGTTTCTTCTTGAGTTCGTAATTTTTTTTTTGTCTTAGCCTCTTATTATCAATTCTGTCAGCATTGATCAGTGATCTCACAATGATCAATTGCCTTTCAACAAATAATGATTTATGAAATGACATCAAAGTGATATAACAGTAAAAATAATAGGCATGAAGGAGTGATGGATATATGTGAAAAAAAATGGTTAACATTTCATAGTAAAAAATTCATATATTTGTCATCTCAGATCATGAAACTTGAGATTCACCAAGTCATGAAACTAGTCGATCTATCTTGTCCTTGATATCCTTTGTTAACAATGTAGGTGTGCCTCTATTTTCTTATTGCTTTGTTAACTCTTGTATCATTTATTATTTTGATTAGATACATGTAGACACAACAACAGTCTTAGTACATGAGCTAACCTCCGGAGTGTAGTTGGTAGGGGTTTCCTCCTCTAGCTTAAGAACTTGCATTTGAGCTACATAATTGCCAAACATGACTCTTCAATCCCACCCAAAACAATAATATTAGTAAATGAAAGTGATCATTAGAACATGCATCGCGTCATAATTATATTGATTAATTTTTAATGACTTCATGTAACATTAAATTAAAATAATTTTATTTTCTGTGTTTCATATTTTAGCATTATATATATATATAAATAGATATTTGGTATAGTGGGTACCAAATATCGTTCAAAGAGCTCATATTCCCCCATATGAGTTGAAAACCCGGTGTGCTTGATTTTAGTTCAAAGAGCTCGCGCCACGTGATTCGAATCCCTGACCCGAGGGACTTATGCCAGAAGCCACAACAATGAGCCAGGTCTTTTGCACACGCACANTATTAGCAAATACAAGTGTAGCCCTGGTGGCCTGCAGCGAAGTCCAAATACATTTACCACTTTATCCTTGCGCCGTTAAAACAGTAGCATGCCATCGGCAATCGTGGCATTCTCGTAGTTTTCTGCAATTGTTTGGATATTATATTTTTGTCATTTTTCTTTCAGAGGCTAACGCCGTCTATCTAACAAGTGTTAATGGGGGAAAGGTTACAGCTCGTGAGCTCCGGCAATTTATATGGTCGCCTGATTCTGATTTGAAGTAATGATCGTCTCTCTCTCTCTCCTTCAGATCTGCTGCTGATGTAGTTGCTGCTTCTGCTGCTACTATTTTCTTTCTTTGGAAGTGCT
The DNA here is from genome assembly GCA_002079205.1 of Phalaenopsis hybrid cultivar. NCBI lineage: Eukaryota > Viridiplantae > Streptophyta > Magnoliopsida > Asparagales > Orchidaceae > Phalaenopsis > Phalaenopsis hybrid cultivar. The sequence continues at coordinate 22,805 of JXCR01094566.1, forward strand.
GGATCTCTGTGCTTCGAGAGCGTTGTTCTAGTAAGATTTGAGATTGTTTTGTGGCAATTTCTAAGCAGTTTCAGTGGAAGGTTTGGGATTGTTTTGTGACAATTTCTAAGCAGTTTTAGTGGAAGATTCGGGGATTGAGTGGCTTGAGGGCGATTAGGGTTTCAATTTGCGTTTTAGGAAGAGGATGACTTCGGGGACGAGGCTTCCCACATGGAAGGAGAGGGAGAACAACAAGAGGAGAGAACGGCGGAGGCGTGCGATCGCTGCGAAGATCTACGCTGGCCTGAGGATGTATGGGAATTACAAACTTCCCAAGCACTGCGATAACAACGAGGTTCTCAAAGCTCTGTGTAACGAGGCTGGATGGGCCGTCGAGCCTGATGGCACCACTTACCGAAAGGTACAATGCTATTTTGTTTTCACTTTCTCTTCAATGTAAAACCTGCGAAGATTGTTAACGAAGTTCATTTGTGATTCTACGGAAAGGGGGTTTATTACTGGAGTTTTAACCTAGGCAGCAGGCTATGTAACGTGTGCAGGCAGGGCACGGAAGTTCAATGAGTTGTGTAGTTAGCCTTTCGCAAAACCAATTGTTGAATATTAGAAAATTCTTGTTTGGTAAGCCGGCAGAATCACAGCGAGTGGTTTCACAAAACTGTACTCATTGATTAGGGTTACCCAAAATAAAAAATTGATTGAAAAAATCGATGTTCTCGTTCCATCATGTTTTGCTCATAAAAATATGATTCCTTAACAGCGTTTCAAGTAGCGATCGAGAATGAGAACTTGAAGTTTTTCNTTCTTGTTTGGTAAGCCGGCAGAATCACAGCGAGTGGTTTTACAAAACTGTACTCATTGATTTAGGTTACCTAAAATAAAAAATTGATTGAAAAAATCGATGTTCTCGTTCGATCAATTTTTTGCTCATAAAAATATGATTCCTTAACAGCGTTTCAAGTAGCGATCGAGAATGAGAACTTGAAGTTTTTCTTATAAATATAATGATGTTTCCTGTCTTCGCTTTTGCCGGTGGATCGGCTCATATTACTTCCATTCCTTTAGGGTTTCTGCTTTTTAAGTTAGATTTTTGTTGCTCTTTGGAACAAATTACTGANGAAGTTTTTCTTATAAATATAATGATGTTTCTTGTCCTCGCTTTTGCCGGTGGATCGGTTCGTATTACTTCCATTCCTTTAGGGTTTCTGCTTTTTAAGTTAGATTTTTGTTGCTCTTTGGAACAAATTACTGAATGTGAAGGCCAGCTAGGAAAGTAAGATTTAAGAGGATTTGAGACCTATTATATGGCTATCGTCTTCAAATTGCCCAGGTGTGAAAGCGCAGGAATCTTTGAATTTGATCGAGCTGCTTTTTTTCTGGATTTCTTGATTTCCAGCATTTAGATTTCTGAGTCGTTGGTCTCATAAAAACCCTTGTCGGCCCAGCTAGTTTCTTGTTTTCATGGTTTATGTTTATATATCTAACATCTAAACTTTCAAACCTATGCCATCACATCAAAATTAGTAAATTTTTATAAGTGAAATACAATTTATCCTTAGTTTAATGACATATAAATGTAAAATTCAATTTTTTTTTTGTGGTAGATATGTAAATATATATGAATTGTGTGGCATGTATGTGAATTTCCCTTTAATTTATTATCCTCTGATTTTCTTTGTTTCTGCAAAATAAAAAGTCTTTTTTTAAAATTTATTTTCTCATTAACAATATGATTAAATGGTTGAAATACTTGCCTTCGATGCATTTCATTGCAACATAGGAATTCTACTAAAATTGGTGGCTGCACATGTTGGCTTGCCACAGTTTTACTAATTTTTTTTTTTTTTATGATTCCGATTATCATGACTGTAGAAATTCAAGCAGTATTGGCTTTAGCTTTAAATAAAAATTAGTGATTTTGTTTAGGTTCAAGAGTTTTAAAAACCCCACTGTAATATTATATATGATTTTACCAATCGAAGAACATATGTTTAATGTAGTGGCAACTCAATTATCTATATAAGCTCAAAACCAACAAATCCAATCGATTATAAGCCCAAAATTCAGACTTGACATCTTGACTTTAGAAATCCTAGAATTATTAACTTAGCTCTAGATAACTAATTATTAACGTTGTTCAAGCTTTTTTAGTTATCTAATTATTAAAGTAAATAGGATTTTTCCAATTAAAGAACATATGCTTAATTTAGTGGTAACTCAAATATTAATATATGCTGAAGTTCAATATATATATATATATATATACACATACATACATTCAAAAAAATTGGCTAAAGACTGTGATACGAGCACTCAACCAAACTCATGTGCCTAACCA
>JXCR01094566.1:35307-68240 GCA_002079205.1 Phalaenopsis hybrid cultivar
TAGAATGATGTTTAAAGAAATTTCAAGAAATAAGGTTAATCGTGAAAAGCACAATATTCCAATACCTTTCAAGAATGAGATTTAGTGTGGCTTTATTTATGGAAGGAGCGAATCAAAGGAGGGGGCAAAAACTCAGTCAATAGAGTTTGTTCCATTAGGATTCAACAATAAAATGATGACAATGCTTTTAGTTTAGAATTTCCGTCTTATGTTAGTAATTATTTTAGAATAAATAGCAAAATTTTTACAATATTTGAATCTTCTTTACTTGATGATGAAAAGATTTACCTACAATCGATGATCTAAAAGTAAAATAGGAGGGATCATTCCAATAAATTGAACAATGAATAATACCACTACTAAAAAGGTGTCAATGAAGCATTTGAGATTCCTAAGAAGTGCAAAACAACTAACAAGCTAAATAATACACTAAAGGAGATGGAAGCGTGAGAATTTTTTCTTGTCCAACCATATTTAGGAGTATTTGAGATAAACAAGGGAGCCTTTGTCCAACAGGTGCCAAGTGCAATAAAATCTTATATGCATGTCTTTATATGTGCTTGGCAGATTAATGTATATGGGCACACATGAATCTATATGGGATTATAGATCAAGCTACATGAAAAAAAATAAGGGGTAGGGAAGAATATTTCCAAATCAATGTTCATCACACTTAAGAAGGGTTAAAGACATGAGTGGCGAAACTTTATTTACTACCTTATGCGCTTGTAATTGTCACATTTTACGATTGTAGTTGTTAATGCCAAGGTTATGAAAATCGGACCGGTCATTAAACCAGAAGAATGAATGNGTCTAATGGCAATAATTTTTATTAGGGCAAAAGCGAGATCATGCTTGTAAATTATGAAGATACTAAAAAGCTATGTTATATTAATCTCAAGTTTACGGAGGAAATTGAAACACCTGATACAAGCTGGTAGTTTTTTTTTTCATTAAAGATGATCTACTCTATTATTACCATTGAACTGTCCATATCTCCAGTGGTTGATTGACTCACTATTTTAGAGGCTTGTTGATCAAGCATAAAATTTCACTTTGGAACAAAGGTGATTTTGTTGAACCTTAAAAGATATCCACAAAGATGTTAAATTTGAAAATTTAAAGTTGAATTTTTTTCTAACTCAGAATCACTAAATGGAGTTTATGTATTGGCATTTAATTTTGAAAATCAATGAGATAAAGAATTAAGCGGAGGAACATGCGGGCAAGACAAGATACCCACTATGCATTGTGAACGTTTCTAGTAGCCAAGAAGGATGTGCATCGATTATAGAATATTAAACAAAATCATTATAAAAAAGACATTATAAAGTTATGTACTTCTCTTAGTTGGATCTTAAGTTGGGGTGACCAAATTTGAGTACAAGTGGACAATTAAAAGTTTGCATTTCAAGGATTGACTTTCTAAGGGGTATTTAAATGGAAGGTGATGCTATTTGAACAACGCAATGCACAATCACTTTTATGGGGTAGCTGAATGAGATCATGCTCTTTCATCACGAAGATTATAATGAGCATACTCAATTGAGCTTGAGTTTAAAGAGGAATTCGAAACACTTGTCAATCTTTTGCATACTATATGGATTACTCTACTATGCCCATTTGATTGCTAATCTTTCAAGGAGTTGAGAACGAATCATTTATATATTGGAGGTTAATACATCAAGAATGATAGGGCACCTTAGAGCAAAGTTGATGCTAAAAAATGAATATTGACAAGTTGTTTTTTTAACACGTGGAATCGCTAAAGGTGACCTAGAGATTATAAGTTTCCTTGGCCGGTTGTTAAGATTTCTATGGAGCATAATGGATGCTAAGATTCTAGCTGCCTTACAACTCAAAATTGAGTGTCTGCTTGAGTTTTTTAACAAAACCATCGTGTACGTTTGCGAGGATATAACATCAAGAATCCTAAGAATTGGTGGATGGAGAAATTCTCTATGTTTAACAATAAAATCGTTCGTGTGTCAATGATGAAGTTACCACTGAGAATTGTCATAGTTTTGTCCTAGAGTTTGTTTGACATTGAATATACTGTTGATATGGCTGAATAGGAAGCAAAAACAAGCTTGAGATGAAGAAGACACAATTTTACCTGCAAGGCATTAGAGATGTCCACCATGAGGTAGAATGACGTTTAAAGAAATTTCAAGAAATAAGGTTAATCGTGAAAAGCACAATATTCCAATACCTTTCAAGAATGAGATTTAGTGTGGCTTTATTTATGGAAGGAGCGAATCAAAGGAGGGGGCAAAAACTCAAGTCAATAGAGTTTGTTCCATTAGGATTCAACAATAAAATGATGGCAATGCCTTTAGTTTAGAATTTCCGTCTTATGTTAGTAATTATTTTAGAATAAATAGCAAAATTTTTACAATATTTGAATCTTCTTTGCTTGATGATGAAAAGATTTACCTACAATCGATGATCTAAAAGTAAAATAGGAGGGATCATTCCAATAAATTGAACAATGAATAATACCACTACTAAAAAGTTGTCAATGAAACATTTGAGATTCCTAAGAAGTGCAGCACAACTAACAAGCTAAATAATACACTAAAGGAGATGGAAGCGTGGGAATTTTTTCTTGTCCAACCATATTTAGGAGTATTTGAGATAAATAAGGGAGCCTTTGTCCAACAGGTGCCAAGTGCAATAAAACCTTATATGCATGTCTTATATGTGCTTGACAAATTAATGTATATGGCACACATGAGTCTATATGGGATTATAGATCAAGCTACATGAAAAAAAATAAGGGGTAGAGAAGATTATTTCCAAATCAATGTTCATCACACTTAAGAAGGGTTAAAGACATGAGTGGCGAAACTTTATTTACTACCTTATGCGCTTGTAATTGTCATTGCCTTTTACGATTGTAATTGTTAATGCCAAGGTTATGAAAATCGGACCGATCATTAAACCAGATGAATGAATGTTTAAGGATCAATAGTTTAACCAGGGTTGAATATGATTATATAATTAATATTAAATGTATTTTAATATGATTTAAATGATGCAATATTGTAAATATGTGACAAAAATAAATAAAATTTATACACAAGTATATTCTATAAATATAGATTTAAAGCTAGATATAAAACTTGTTAAGATATGATTATATGTGTATTTTAAATCTTGATGTATGAATATTAATTGTGTTTTACATTTTCAAATTTATAATATAAATAAAAAAATAAAAAAATATAGTTTATAATAAGAATATGATTTGTTATAAGGATATAATTTATAATCATTAATAAGAATATAAATTTTATAATGCAAAAGAATAAAAAACTTAAAATGTTATTACTATATATTCTTACATATTGCAACACATTTATCATTTTTAACGCCTAACTCTGATGTCCCAAGTCCTTATTCCGGCAGCCCAACTCAAATTTCAGCATAGCCAAAGCTTTTTTTGCCCCCAAAACGTTTGAAGAGAGTCAGTATTGCATTGTGTTTATGAGAAAAATGATTTTTGACATGCTATGAATTAGCTCGAATGAGGTCATTTTAATTAGGTTTGAGGTTTTAAATCCAGGATTTATGTTTAATTTAATTTTACTTATAGATTTAATGTCTAGTAGAAAAGTTTAACAATTGAATTGAGAATTAAATATTATTAAAAATGTTATATGTGGACTTATGGGTTCTAGATAATGGAATCAGTTGGCCGATCGAACTGGTAATTCATAATGGTTTTTATTGGTTTGTTTTTAAAATGATTTGTATGGTTAACCAGAAGGTTGACTTCCTCATTTGGTATGGTTTTTTAAACCTTGTTTAATGCTTCGTTCGCATAAAGATCCTTGCATATCTTCTAAAGAAACATTGCACTTGCTAGCAATCTCCTCAATTCTCCTTTCAACCTTGGCTTTAGAATTAACTGCTTTTGACTCATAGCTTCCTTAATTTTTTGAAACAACACCTCCCCACCATTAAAAAAAAAATGAAAATCTAAATAATTATTTAATGGGCAAAATTTGTAAAAATATTATTTTTATTATATTTTAAAAAACTTTTAAAAAACTTTAAGAATTATTTATAATATTCAAACGGCCTTTAATAGATTGGAAATCTTTGAGAAAAATATGAAATGTGTACAAAATTTAAATTAGGTCCGTTGTCCCTTGGTTATCATGGTTGACCTATTTAAATGTAAATTATGTTTAATGCATTGAGATAGAAACATGCTTCTGTACCTTGAATCGAACTGCTTTGAAGAACATGCCATTTTAGCTGTTTTCTATAAAGTGTTAGACATTACAAATTTCAATTCCTTCTTTTTTAATGTCAAGGCATACATTGGCAATTTCGAGAAGTGTGCTAAGGCACATGGTTGCTATTATGCACTTCTTGGTCATTTTTGACAATTTTAACATTGACATTAGAAGGCCAAAGTTTTCATTGACCTCATCTAAGGAGTCTTATCTTGAGTTGGCTAAGCTTATTTATTCAAAATGCTGATTGTTATTTCAACATTAGTCAAATTCTGTATAGGGGTTGAAGCATAGTAGACATAATTAACAATCCTGGTTTGTAAACTTGGAGCAAATTTCTGCAATTGACATTGTTTCTCTTTGAAAATTTTGTTCAAGGTCTCTGGCATCAATTGAGTAGACATTGCTCCTTTCTATTAGACTAGAGCCAAAATTCTATGGTGCAGAGCTCTTTGGAGTTGGCTTATATCATACTATTATACTCTTATCTTATTTTCAACAAGTTGCTGCATATGCCCTGCTATGGTTCAACCGTACAGTAATTGAACTGAGATTTTGTTATGCCAGGCTAAAGCCGCAACTTTATGCTACTAAAATCCTTAAAACTAATGAATGCTTTTCTCTAATAAAACCATGTTGTAGTTTTCATATAATGTTGTAAACTACACACATTAAAGCAGCATCATCATCATCATCATTAGTATATCCTAACTATTTTGAGTAATTTATATGAATGCTCATTTTCCATTCTTGCTAATATTGAGTGATACCGGAGAAAAGTCCAAACCATAATAGAAAACAATAATTTTATTGCTGAAATTAAAAAAAAGATTACAAATACCGCTCTTGATAATAGGAGAATAAGAACAATACAAACACGGAAGACACCCTATGGTGGTGGACGATGGCTGGGTAGCAGGCTGTAGGATTGGTTGGACGGGACAGGCACAACAAGAGGCTGGAATGAGGCAACAATAACCGATGGAGTGTTGTGATGAGGGTGATGGCAGCAACTGGGCACAGACTTATGGGTGGCGGCAGGGGAAAACAAGGAGTGGATAATAGGTTTTGTGGAGCAGGGAGGTGGGCGACAACAATTGGAAGTGTTGGGTGGCGGCTGGGCAGCAGGTCAGAGGCATGGAAATGGCTGGCAGTTGTTGGAAGCGGGATCGAGGGGGCTGCAGAAGGATAAATGTTTCGTCGGGGTTGAGCTAAAGCTGGAGCACCACTTGAACCCTTGGAGACGGTCACCACCTCGGACAAGTTACAGTCGGAGCACCTTCTTGTTGTCAGGTACATCCCCCAGAGGTGAAGAACACTTCAAATACAAAACTTAGAATTCTCCACTCATCCAAAAATTGTCTGGTTTTCAGAGAACAACACCTATAATAGGAGAGATTAGGAGGTATGCTAGGCAAGATTAAAGAGGGGGTGGGATGAAAGATGAAGGAATTTGAAATAGGGTATTAGTGGAATGTGATAGATAAAATAGACAATAAATAGGGAGGAGACTCTTTATGGAATGGAGTGAAAAGGAGAGAGGGAAGTTAAGAAGGTAAAAAGGATCCTCAGTTTATTATAATAACTACAGTAATCACGCTTGCAGTACTGTAGCTGCTATAGTACCGCGAGCGGAAAGCTCCTGCATCAATCTCCAGGGGTTCGGGAAGCTTCGATCTCATTCGTCGAAGCTTTTAGGGTAGAAAGATTTTGGTGGGGATGTTTTGGGTAGGGGCGGATCTAGGGAACCCTAGGTTGGGACTAGGGTTAATATCGGCGAAAAGCCCAAACCATAATAGAAAACATTAATTTTATTGCTGAAATTCAAGAAGACTACAAACATCGACTTTTGATAATAGGAAAATAACAACAATACTAACATGAAATGCACCGTAGGGTGGCTGGGCTGCAGGTCGAGAGATTGGTTGGAGGAGATGGGCGCAATAGGAGGTTGGAATGAGGGTACAGCAATTGGCGGGGTGCTATGATGAGGCTAGTGGAAGCAGTCAGACACAAACTTAGGGTCGACGACAGGGGAAAATAGGGAGTGGACAACTGGCTTTGGGGAGCTGGGAGGTGGCCAACAACAATTGGAAGTGGTGGACGATGGCTGGGTAGCGGGTTGGAGGCCTGGAAATGTTTGGCAGTTGTTGGAAGTGGGGTTGGAGTGGGCTGTGAAAGGATAAATGTCTTGTCAGGGTCAAGCTACAACCGGAGTACCACCCGAACCCTCGGAGACGGTCACCACCTCAGACGAGTTACAGCCGTAGCACATTCTCGTCGTTGGGTACAACCCCCAGAGAAGAACAACGCCTCTAAGACAACACTCAGAAATCCGCACTCATAAAATTGTTCCCTAACGTCAGAAAACAACACCTATATAACGAGGGGATTAACAGATAAAATAGGTAAAAAGCAGGATATGAAAGAGATATAATGCAATGAGAGGAATAGGAAAGAAGTAGAGAAGGAAATAAATTATAATGAGAAATCATCAGGAAGGAAAGAAAATGAAAGGAAAGAAAAGGGATTAAATAGGAAATGGGGGCAGTGGTTGCTGTAGCAGCTATAGTAACTGCGTCTGTTGTACTGTAGCTACTACAGTACCGTGGGTGGTAAGCTCTCGCGTCAATATCCCGAGGTTGGAGAGCTTCAACTCCATCCATCGAAGCTTTTAGAGTAGAAACATTTTGGTAGGAGGTGTGGCTTGGGTGGGGGTGGATGTTAGGGAACCCTAGGATAATACTAGAGTTGGGATAGCTCTGATACCAAATGAAACCCAAACCACAATGGAAACACAAATTATTATTTCTTAATTCCAAACATATTACAAACATGACCCTTGAAAAAATAGAAAGTAACGGCAAACAAACATAAACATCATAAATAATAAAAGATATCCATGAGTCATAATGAGAACGGAGACTGCTAGACGGTGGGTTGGCAGCTGATGGAAAATGGTTGTGGTTGCTGAAAGAATGTTGTAACTGGCAACTGTGGGGGATGAGTTGCGGTTGAGGGGAGGTGGCAGGAGGGAAGGACGACCGCTTGGAGATGGCAATGGTTGCTGAAAGGGGTTGGCAGCTGTTGGGAAGGGGCTGTGGTTGTTGGAGGGTGCAGGGGCAACTGCAGAAAGTGTCAAACAACACTGAGGAAGGTGCCAACGGGGCTAGCGACAACAAGACAACTACTGGGGTGTCAAAAAGCAGCAGGGAGGGTGTTGGCATGACTAGCAACAACAGGATAGCAGTAGGAAACATTGAACAACAATAGTGCATGAAGATGACAGCAAGGTCAAGTGATTTGCGGCTGTTGGAAGCGGGACCGGAAGAGGCCGCGAAAGGATAAATGTCTCGTCGGGATCGAGCTACAGCTGGAGCACCACTGATACCTCGAAGACGGTCACCACCTCAGAAGATTTACAGCCGGAGCATCTTCTCGTCGTCGGGTACAGCTCCTGGGGGAAGATCGCCTCAAGGGCCGGACTTAGAATTCTCCACTCATCCAAAAATTGTCTGGTTCTCATAAAAGAACATCTATAAATAGGACAGATTTGGAGATAGACTAGGCAATAATTAAAGAGGGGTGAGGTGAAAAAGGAAGGAATTTGAAATAGGATAGAAGTGGAATGTGGTAGATAAAAGAGGCAATGAATAGGGAGGTGACTCTTTATAGAAGGGAGTGAAAAGAAGAGGGGAAGTTAAAAAGGCAAGAATGATCCTCGGTTTACTGTAGGAGCTACAGTAGTACCGCTGGCGGAAAGCTCCTACGTCACAGAGGCATGAAAAATGTGAATATTTTGATTAAGGTCCTAATGTAACTACACTTAACATTATGGTGAGTGAACAGTAGCTATGGCATTTCATGCATAAGAATTGCCACCTTATGCTATTTCTTTGAAAGTTTGTGCAAATTGATTAAAAGTGAAGAAACAAATTGTATAACATTAGAACAACTTGATCTGATTTTGAATTCTGCTCCTAGGTGCTTATGCCATTATGTTTTTCTAGTTTAGTCGGCTTTAGTTCTATTTGAAAATTTTTAATTTACCTTTTCTTTTTTTTTAGTTTCTCAAAATTGTGCTCGCTGTCACTTGTTTTTCCCCTTATTTTCTTAAAATATGATTCACTCTTATTGTGTTGTGCTTTTAGGAATTTAGCAATCAAATTTGCCTTTTGGAAATTGTTTGTTTCTTTTTCATCTTTATAATTTATGCATTCTTTTATTATATGGTGTTTGTTTAAGAGTTTCAGCAAATGATTTGTTTACATTGGTTGCAGGGAAGTATTAGTATTACATCAACTTATGATAGCAGGACAAATGATGTTGAAAGTTCTTTCGTTGCAAGGGGTGATCTGTGGAGAGCAGAGGCATCACATGGTGGTTCTACTTCAGGGAGCGAGAACTCTCCACTTTTCCTGGTTCAGTTGGGTCCAGTGTTGTTTGTACGGCATACAACACTTCTATTGCCAGTGCACTTATCAAAGCAGCACTTACTTTGGTATGGATATGATCGGAAGGTAATCTGCTCTTACCATCCAGTAGGAGTGACATTTGAAATTGCTCTTCACCTTGCTAAGTTTTTCCTCTTTCTTTTTCCCCTCTTCTCATTCTTTCATACTATATCAAGTTCAAAACTTTTAAACTAGCTAGTGATTAATCATTTCTTGTGCTTTCAATTTTTGTTCTAGTTAAACTATCGAATTGGCTTCTATCAAATTTGGAATTAATTACCCAAATTATAAAATTCATTTTTTTGTTTCAATCAATTGAATTAATACTAATTTATTTCTCCAGTAGTCCTATGGGTTCCTTTCTGTTAAAATTTGTATAATGGCTAGTGAAACATTTTTACATCTATCTTTTTGGTGGTATCGGCATAGCTTCAATTGTGTTTACTTTCATATCCTTTTCTTGGATAAGAAGCTAAAGATTGGCCTATGCTTGCTCCCATTTTACTTTCAAATGATGTTATCCTATGATAGGACAGGAATGGCGCTTGCTTATTTGTGAGTTATGAAACATGAAGCTTAAATACTCTTTGACAAGTCTGGCAATGGCTTTTTTGGTTTGGACATTTCTGCAGCGAATGTGTTGATTTTGCAAATCACATATTTGGGATTGTTCTGGTTCCCACTTTCTTTCATAGTTCCCAAGAAACCTTTTAATAATTAACATACAAAATTTAGGAATAATAATTGTTGAGTAATTTTAATAGTACGCTGGATAACATTAGAGCATAATTATAATAATTAATTGATTAATGAGTTGATATTGGGGATTCCACAGATCAATGGAGTCACAAAAGATGAGAGATGAATGAGTATTGGGTCCTAGTTGGCATAAATTATGCAGACATTTCACACCTATTGAGTGAATGAATGGGTGCTATCCATTTAAACTTTACTTGATAATTTGTGAAAGATTGCCCTTGATAATTCTTAGGTGAGATTGCTACAAGTTCACTTGTGTATACGAATAGAGTACATATTAGACCAGTGTCTTGACGTGTCTATCAACTTCAATATACTTTGTATAGTCATGTTGCAATATGATTAGGGCCTCTTAGAATCTTTCCACTTAACTTTTAAATCTTCCATGACAACTCTTAGGCGTAGCTATTTTGCAAATTCCCAGTTCCATAGAATAAATTCTGGTTTATGTATATGATTTTGTTATATGATTTTGTTTTTTATATCTTCAAGTCAAAATTTTGCTTTTGGAAAATGTGTAATATTTTGAAATTGAACTCCTATAAATCATAGAATCCACATAATCTATATTTGTCTAACGTCTGATTTTTTTAGGATTATGTAATAATTGACTAACCACCCTTTATGTGTTTTTAGTGATCTTTATAATATATTAGATACTAAAAATGATGAAAATATATATTTATAAACTACCCTAATTAAGAGAGAAGAAAAAAATGAAGATTTGATTCAAGTAATTTGTATTAAAGATGAAAATCAAAAAGTTATTTTCTTAGAGGAAGACATTAAACATAAGCGAGTGTGCTATTTTGATAATTCAATAAAGTTTCTGAAAATACGATCGATCCTTGTGATCTTCATATCTTTAATAATAATAAAACTTTTTATTTTTACAGTCACATTAGTAAAAAAAAAAAAAGTTGAGGAGGCTTTAAAGAAAATCAAGGGCGAAGAATCAAGACCTGATGATATGCTTATTGAAGTGTGAAAATACCTAAGAGATTTGGTAGTTTTTTGGCTTTCTAAACTATTTAATATTATTTAAAAACTAAAAAGATGTCCGAGGAGCGGCGGCGGAGTATTTTAGTCCCCATTTTTAAGAATAAAGGGGATACACAAGACTATGCAAATTATAGAGGAATTAAGTTAGCGTGTCATACTTGAAAATTATTTGAGAGGTAATGGAATATATGTTAAAACGTGATACAAAGATTTCTCATAATCAATTTGGATTATTCTGGGCAAGTGATTTCTCTATGGTTCCTTTAACAGATTCAGTGATGAGGATTAACTTAGTTGATTGGATTTTGCTAGATTGAGATGCATTTTTTGTTGACTAAACTTATAATTGTTGACTAGGAGGTGGTTTTAATATAGATTAGGTTTGGTTATGAGTCATTTGTTTTGTAGAGTTTTTAGTTGAGACCATGGGTAAGGAAGGACAACTAGGAGAAAAAAACTTCATTTATGAATGATATTTGTTCCTTAGGATAAGTAATAACAAAGTAGTGATTTTCTTATTAAAAATAATAGTCATAATATCTACCTTTCTTGTTGGGGGATGATAGCATTTGTACCCTTTCTATATGTGACAATAGCCAATAAAAGTACATTTAATTGCTTAGATTTAATTTTTCCCCTATTTTGAGAATGTCTATGTACAAATGCAACACTTTCAAATTTTATAAAAATAAGAGTTTTCATTGAAATGGAGAAAAAAATATTTGGTTCTTGTGTAGGACTCCTAAATGTAAGGCTTTTTATATAGGTTATTAGTTTATGATGCGGATGGTTATTAAAATTGCTTTTCATAGCAAATCTGTGCCCATTTTTTCATTTAGTCACTCCATTTTATTATAGTGTATAATGAGAAATTATGTATCATTTGTTTCTTGGAAGTGGGAGTGAGAATAGTTAAGATATCATTAATTTTGTCTTTTAGTAAAAAGGTTCATGTTATATTGGTGTAATTATCAATTAAAGGCACAAACGCCCAAATCCTGAGATATTAAGTGTAGTATAATGCATTAATCCCTAAATGTTACTATGAATGTGAGAGAAAGAATTTAGAGTGTCACTCGATAAAAAATTGGTATGTATGTATTTTATTGATTCACACATTTCACAATAAAATTCTCGGCCATTAATTTTATTTTTTTGGAACTCACGCACATACATTTATGTGCTAGGCTTTGAAGCCAAAACTTAAAACCTTATTGTTGAAGACAAGGAACCCAACTAATAGGTCAAGTGGGCTGCATACAATTTGGATTTCAATTTTATTGGATGTCTTCTAGGAGACAATGTTGTTATTTTTTTGTTAAATAATGAAGGGAACATGTTTTTGATAACAATAAGGAATGGTTGGCCAAGGCGTAGGTGCTGAAGCTATTTTTTTTCTTTACTGTATTTAAAGATTGTTGAGATAAGAGATAACATTGAAGCTTGTATGAAGTTTTATTTGTCGCTTGATTCTTCAAGGTATTAAAGACCATCCATTCTTTTAGCAATCTTAATGTCCTTTTCTTGCCTTATTTCTGAAAGATACAATATGAAGGTTAAAACTCAACACTGTACCTGGTATCTTTGATTAACTTTTGAAAGGATAGTAGATTAGCTTATTCTCATGGTATATACAGGATATTTCAAAGTGTGACTGTGTGAAGTTTTTTTTATAAGATAATCATAGCCAAGGATCCATCGACCATGGTTTTCTTATTTGGTTGCTAGTGCTAAGTAGTTTATGAAGGAAATTAATTAGAAGAGCCAGTCATATGATTTATATTTCTTGAAACTATGATCCAGTAGTTGGAAATGGGTGTCTCTAAGACTTTAAAGGCATGAGAAGAGAAGTTAATGGCTGACAATGCTAGAATCTAAATGCTTGTTATGGATGCATTTTTAGATACTCCTAGCAAGCTTTTTTTTTGTCTTTTGTACCTTATAAATGACTTTTTTTTTCCTCTTTAAGAACTTGTGAATTATCATCGATCACTTTAGATAGTTTTTTCCATTCAACTGATAAGTTGAATGTACTTACTGTCATCTTTCCTATTTAAGTACATAAAGTTAGCTTTTTATTTGGCATTGGCTGAGCGACTTGTTCTGGGTCGAATGTTGAACTTTTGGAAGAGAATTAGATAGCAAACATATTGAACATCATGCCTTTGTTTATTAGGTATCTAAGAACATCCTCTGTGTTCATGATTTTCAAGTATACACTAAAAACATAGAGAGGTTCTCATTAGCAGTTTGATCTGTAGGTATATGCATATTTTCTGCTATCAGCTTGAATGGAATGCCATTTTTTTATTCTATCAGACTATGATCATAAATTCTCACCGACAAAGTTGAGGACTAGTTATCTTGATCTGCAATTTTGGAAATAACTTGAAACACAATTTCATAAAATGGCATTTTGATTTATCAAAGTATCAGCCTATCAAGCTTTCGAGAGAGAAATTGATGCCTTGCTCGTGTGATGCTCAAAAGCATGATAGGGCTGCACTCTTTCATTTCAGAATTTGTTTTATTTATTTAATTATGAAGTGGGTATATGCATCAAATGTATTCCATTGGTATAATAAAAAAGAAAAAGTGAATGCTGTGTTAAACTCTCAGGGCAATTCAATTGCAAAAATTTTAAACATGTTTGATCAACGACCAACTATCTTGATGTTTTCTAAAAATTTTCCTCATTTGCATTGATGGTCAATCAATCAGAGATTTTTTTTTAATAAGTATTGCTTTCTTTGGATGCAATGGGTTGAATGAAAATCAATAATCTGTAGGGAAGAGAACATTCCATGGAGTTCTTCCCATCATTTAGATAACTGAATCTATCTTCTTGAACTTATAATATGGCTTGTCTATTGGCTCATATCTGGTGATTAGTTCATTTTATTGAAGGCATAGCTATTTAAGTTCTTGTTGTATTCAGGTACTCCTTTTTTATTCGCTTCTTAACAAAAATATCATCTTTTTATTTATATAATGAATTTATACTTTTGAATGCTAGCCACTAAATACGTTACCCTACCTAATTTTATAAAAAATAATTAAACATATGGTTCAAGTGTTATGCACAACTCTGTTTTTATGCTGTGGTGTTCCTTGGCTATGAAGATGTTAATTTTCTTCGACACTACACCTGTGTTTACTGAATTTCTTTGCAAATTGACTCGCTTAAGTTCAATTTTTCCATGCATATAATGAAATTGTCTTTTGTGAGTTTCCTTATTGTGCAATCTTGAAATTAGCAGAATGGACTGCACTCTTTATGCCCAGCATTGTGGTCAAAACATAGAAGATGGCTCTTTATGTCAATGCTCTGTCTCAATCCACTTGCATGTGTAAGTATTTTTTATGAGTATTCTGCCATCATTCTGTCTTATATATTCTGTTTTATTATTTATCTATTAGTTTGAATTAAACGTTACATTTTCTTAGTTAATTTTGTTCTTTTATCTTTGCATTTTTGAAAATCACATTAGATTCCATATTGTACTTTGTATGTAAAATGGGAACTAACTATTGATGAAGAAAAATATAGTAGACTTAGGGCCTGTTTTGGATAGTTTCTCTGATTTTAATTTTATAAAATAAATTGAAAAAAAGTTTGTTAAGCTGTTTTTCTTATTTTTCAAAAAAAATATTTTTATAAGTAAATTATATATGTAATAAAATAATTTTGTTAAGTTGGTTTCATTTTTAATTTTTTTAAAAACAAAAACAACTTGATTTGTTTTTAAAATAATGAAAGTAAGTTTTTGGTGATCTAGTATTTCCAAAAATGTTTTCGCATCTCTTCAACTCTGCCCGACCCTCTCCACATGGCGACCATGTTAATAGTACAAATGCTATCAATCCCGATCTTTTTTTTCTTCACAACTCTATTTCCTCACTATGTGTACGAACGACAATGGGAGATGCAGAGCAAGATAGAAGCAATTGAACAAGCAAAAGAGGGAAGGGTGAGTTCATTTTCCAACTAGAGATGGTGGANCCTTTTCGGGTATTCACATAAGAAATTATGTTGTCTCTCCTGATTATCTACTTTTATCCGTGCGTGTACTAAGTTTACGTGCAACTTTAAGATAATAATTCATTACTCTATTGCTATGGACATTACGACACATATCAACCGGTAAAATTGATACTTAATNTCTTTCCGGGTATTCACGTAAAAAATTATGTTGTCTCTCCTGATTATCTACTTTTATCCGTGCGTGTACTGGGTTTACGTGCAACTCTAAGATAATAATTCATTACTCTATTGCTATGGACATTACGACACATATCAACCGGTAAAATTGATACTTAATATATTTTAAATGATCAAACAATTGAAAAAAATATTATTTTTATTTTTTGGTTTGTGATTTTTAACTTTCCTTCTAATTAATATTAGCACTTATTTTTAATAATCTTAAATTTTTATTTTAATAAAAAAATATTTAATTATATAATGAATTACATGCACATCAGTGAATGTCTTCACTGATCAACACCTAAACTTAAATTTTTACATATATATCACATTATCTGAGTATGAAAAAATGTAATTTATTTTTGAGAAGATAAAATTGTGATATTTAGATGTATATGATTTATGAAAGATTTGCATGATATAAATATAAAAATAAAATTTAGATATATACGTTTTAAAAATAAAATGACAAGCGGATTAGATGAAATTTATTTTGAATTATCTCGTACGAATATTTAGGGTGTAAACGAATCAAACAAGAACGAACATAGTCTGTGCTCGTGTTCGGTTCATTTAAAATTTAATTTGTTTGAAATATGGTCGTGTTCGAAATTGTTCGTGAAATCACTATTTGTGTTCGTTTTTTAACGAACGAGCTGAACACGAGCTGTTCGCGAACGATGAGCCAATTTTACATCTTTAGTATTAATATATATAAATGATAGATTATATTAATTATATAACTTATATTATATAAATATATAATATCTATATTAGTATATTACTGATATAANTAAAAAATGTAATTTATTTTTCAGAATATAAAATTGTGATATTTAGATGTATATGATTTATTAAATATTTGCATGATATAAATATAAAAATAAAATTTAGATATATACGTTTTAAAAATACAATGACAAGCGGATTAGATGGAATTTATTTTGAATTATCTCGTACGAATATATAGGGTGTAAACGAACCGAACAAGAACGAACATAGCCTGTGCTCGTGTTCGGTTCGTTTAAAATTTAGTTTGTTTGAAATATGCTCGTGTTCGAAATTGTTCGTGAAATCACTGTTTGTGTTCGTTTTTTAACGAACGAGCTGTTCGCGAACGATGAGCCAATTTGACATCTTTAATATTAATATATATAAATATTAGATTATATTAATTATATAACTTATATTATATAAATATATAATGTCTATATTAATATATTATTAATATAATATATTATTATTATTAATTTATTATATATTATAAGTTATAAAATTTAATTTTTTAAAATATCATAATTTTTTAATATATAATTATTTTAAATTATTTTATATTTCGAACAATAATAATTTAAATACGAACGAATGCATCATTGTTCATATTTGATTCGTTTAACTAACCGAACGAAAAAAAAAAATATTCATATTAATTTCGTTTACTCATGGAACGAATTGAACGCGAATTCATTGAGGAACCAAATAGTGAGCTTTGCTTGACAGCCCTAGCAATATTGATCGCATAAATATTTCAAGATAACATTTGATTTTAATTAATGCGTGTACGGGCGATCTCCGAAATTCGATCTTCCATGATTGACCGGTAAGTTATCGATAAGCTCCCTCCATCCTCAGCCTTCACTCTTAGCCCCAACACCTGTAACCCTAATTCACACAGATGTCGATGGAGAGGACCTTCGAGCCGTGGGAGGAGATGCAGCGCCATGGCCAAGACCTTGCAGATCGGCTCGCCCAAGGTTTCTCTGGCCTCATCCAGTCACCGATGAGCCACGCCTCCTTCACATGGCCTTCTCCTCCTTCGAAGAATGCCAACCCTTTCGATGCCGAAGCGATTCTTGACATTGGAATTCGCCTCAGTCGTGTTGGCGCGGAGCTTGGTGCTGGTCTCAATGGCGTTATGCACCAGTTCTTCCGGTGGTTGCCGGTACCTTTCCGGCCGGACGACGGCGGCTCGGCTGGAAATGATCTGGCATCTAGTTCAATGAAGGAAGCTGTGTTGGTGAGGCGCGGGGACGGCGAGGGTATTGCGTTGGTGGCGGAGCAGCTTGGTGATTGCAGGTTGCCGGATACTTTGCCAGCAGGAGGGTTGCAGCTGTGGCCCGATGAAGAGGGATTTGATTTGAGGAGTTCGGGGCATTTTGGGAGATCGCAGGTTGGAGTTTACTGTTAATCTCGTTTTTATCTGTAGCTTCTATTTTTTTAATGATATGAAAATGAATGGATATTTATTTAGGTGAAGGTTTTATTATTAGCACAAAACAGTGGTTGGAATCAGGGAGGATATGTTGATATCAAATCTATGAATAGAAATATAGCTGAATTCTTACAAGAAACGAGAATTGATGGTCTGATTTTTGTTCTCTCCGCCCAAGTATGCCTAATTTAGGGTTGATTGATTCTGGAAGGCGGTCTTATTATTGGTATTTACGAGGTCGAACCTTTATTCGCTTCAAGCTGAGTGCTGCACACCAGCAAACGGAAAGATATATGAGACAACCCTAGGATTTTATCCTTGAGAGGAATCCCTGGCTTGAGTCGGAGGGTCTTTCCAACTAAAAAAAAATCCTCGCATTGGCTGGTGATCTCCGGTTTTTTTGACATGGCATAAGCTTTTTATCCTTAGATGTTGCTCACATCTTCGTGTAAAAATAAGACTTGTGGTAGCACTAATTGAGCTTTTTATCTTCTGTATTGCTGACTGTGAATGTTGATTTGGAACTTCTCAACCCCTCGTCATTGCGATCTCAATTTTTCTTTCTGTGTTTTTTTTATACTTTTATTTTATTTCATTTATCTTGAGCTGCTAAAATTTCCACAAAGGATTCAAATGGGGAGGGTTCACCATTAACCCATATAGTGCATTGTATGCATTCTCTTTCTTTATCTTCTTGAGGACGTCTTTTTCTAAGGAGGCAAATTATTTTTTTTAGACTGAATGATTTAAAATTTACCCTTATTCTGGGGCAATTATATGTTGGCAAATCACCAATTGATGCTTAATAGCATGAACTTCCCATAAATAATTGTGTCCTTTTTCTACACTAGTCTAGGAGGCTTCATATGCAACAAAACCTGACATGTATGGCTACATGCAATCATGAAAAGCCAGTGTGACCACACATGAAGCTACATAAGGCTACCCATCAAACTATGTATAACGGTAAGGAGGAGAGGAGACCACTTAAGAAGTGTAAACCACAAGAATGGAGGAGGTAGTTTACCTTTACTCATCTTATTTAATTGCAGATGTCAGTTTCAAAGCCATTTGAGGGAAGGAAATAATGTGCCTAGGTGTTTATTGCAAAATAGGAACATTTAGCTGAAAACAATGTAAGGGAAAGTAAAAATGTGCTAAAGTAGGCAAAAATAAGTAATGGCAAATTGGAAATCAACCTCGTAACACTCACTGTAGGATAAGGGGAGCGATCGACTTTGCTAGAAACTTTATTCTGGATTAGAAACTATGAACTATGCAAGGAAAAGAAATAAGCATTCTTTGATTTAGGAAGCTAGGTAAATTTGATTGCTGCGGTTTGGGTGTTTATGCTAGGATCTGGAGCATTTCCACATCCAAAACCCTACTCTTTAGGGTGAATCCCAATCCTCAGTTGATCATGTACTTATTGAAAAAACCAAAATACCTATAAATCCGTGTCTTGATTTTGTACTGCCATAAATGAAGGAATTAGAACTAACATTTTATTTTATCTCCACCATGCTTAACTTTTTAAAAGTCTACAAATTAACAAATTTGTAGGAATTTCTTGAAGAGTTATGGAGCACGAGCTTCCATCGGTGGAAGGAACTCAACTACCAAATCAAGATCTGTACCAACATTTAATTTTTTAAATTGATAAAGATAAGGTAGCGGGCAAAGGACTTGTGGGACAAGTAGCTATTTAGAAGACAAGCTACCTAGTGTGGATTGAAAATGGTTTTAGTGCCGGAGAATATTGGTAGATGGATGAAGTCTATCCTTTATAGAGAGTTATAGAAAATCACTATTAAGAGCCCAATCACCAAATTTGAGTACAAGAGAAGGACATTTGAAAGATTGCTTTAAAATTCACTAAGGTGTATTTAAGTGGAAGGATGAGATACTTTTTGAATTATCTAATGAAAATAATTTTTATTAGGACAAAAGCGAGATCATGCTCGTAAATTATGAAGATAATAATAAGCTATGTTATATTAATCTCAAGTTTAAGGAGGAAATTGAAACACCTGATAGCAAGCTGGTAGTTTTTTTTCATTAAAGATGATCTACTCTGTTATTACCATTGAACTGTCCATATCTCCAGTGGTTGATTGACTCACCATTTTAGAGGCTTGTTGATCAAGCATAAAATGTCACTTTGGAACAAAGGTGATTTTGTTGAACCTTAAAAGATATCCACAAAGATGTTAAATTTGAAAATTTAAAGTTGAATTTTTTTCTAACTCAGAATCACTAAATGGAGTTTATGTATTGGCATTTAATTTTGAAAATCAATGAGATAAAGAAATAGGCGGAGGAACATGCGGGCAAGACAAGATACCCACTATGTATTGTGAACGTTTCTAGTAGCAAAGAAGGATGTGCATCGATTATAGAATATTAAACAAAATCATTATAAAAAAGACATCTTAAAGTCATGTACTTCTCTTAGTTGGATCGTATGTTGGGGTGACCAAATTTGAGTATAAGTGGACAATTAAAAGTTTGCATTACAAGGATTGACTTTCTAAGGGATATTTAAATGGAAGGTGATGCTCTTTGAACAACGCAATGCACAATCACTTTTATGGGGTAGCTGAATGAGATCATGCTCTTTCATCACGAAGATTATAATGAGCATACTCAATTGAGCTTGATTTTAGAGAGGATTTCGAAACACTTAGCATTCTTTTGCATACTATATGGATTACTCTACTATGCCCATTTGATTGCTAATCTTTCAAGGAGTTGAGAGCGAANCAAGGTGATGCTATTTGAACAACGCAATGCACAATCACTTTTATGGGGTAGCTGAATGAGATCATGCTCTTTCATCACGAAGATTATAATGAGCATACTCAATTGAGCTTGATTTTAAAGAGGATTTCGAAACACTTATCATTCTTTTGCATACTACATGGATTACTCTACTATGCCCATTTGATTGCTAATCTTTCAAGGAGTTTATATATTGGAGGTTAATACATCAAGAATGATAGGGCACCTTAGAGCAAAGTTGATGCTAAAAAATGAATATTGACAAGTTGTTTTTTTAACACGTGGAATCGCTAAAGGTGACCTAGAGATTATAAGTTTCCTTGGCCGGTTGTTAAGATTTCTATGGAGCATAATGGATGCTAAGATTCTAGCTGCCTTACAACTCAAAATTGAGTGTCTAATTGAGTTTTTCAACAAAACCATCATGTACGTTTGTGAGGATATAACATCAAGAATCCTAAGAATTGGTGGATGGAGAAATCTCTATGTTTAACAATAAAGTCGTTCGTGTGTCAATGATGAAGTTACCACTGAGAATTGTCATAGTTTTGTTCTAGAGTTTGTTTGACATTGAATATACTGTTGATATGGCTGAATAGGAAGCAAAAACAAGCTTGAGATGAAGAAGGCACAATTTTACCTACAAGCCATTAGACATGTCCACCATGAGCTAGAATGATGTTTAAAGAAATTTCAAGAAATAAGGTTAATCGTGAAAAGCACAATATTCCAATACCTTTCAAGAATGAGATTTAGTGTGGCTTTATTTATGGAAGAAGCGAATCAAAGGAGGGGGCAAAAACTTAGTCAATAGAGTTTGTTCCATTAGGATTCAACAATAAAATGATGGCAATGCTTTTAGTTTAGAATTTCTGTCTTATGTTAGTAATTATTTTAGAATAAATAGCAAAATTTTTACAATATTTGAATCTTCTTTGCTTGATGANGTCAATAGAGTTTGTTCCATTAGGATTCAACAATAAAATGATGACAATGCTTTTAGTTTAGAATTTCCGTCTTATGTTAGTAATTATTTTAGAATAAATAGCAAAATTTTTACAATATTTGAATCTTCTTTACTTGATGATGAAAAGATTTACCTACAATCGATGATCTAAAAGTAAAATAGTAGGGATCATTCCAATAAATTGAACAATGAATAATACCACTACTAAAAAGGTGTCAATGAAGCATTTGAGATTCCTAAGAAGTGCAAAACAACTAACAAGCTAAATAATACACTAAAGGAGATGGAAGCGTGAGAATTTTTTCTTGTCCAACCATATTTAGGAGTATTTGAGATAAACAAGGGAGCCTTTGTCCAACAGGTGCCAAGTGCAATAAAATCTTATATGCATGTCTTTATATGTGCTTGGCAGATTAATGTATATGGGCACACATGAATCTATATGGGATTATAGATCAAGCTAGAAAAAAAATAAGGGGTACAGAAGAATATTTCCAAGTCAATGTTCATCACACTTAAGAAGGGTTACATGAGTGGCGAAACTTTATTTACTACCTTATGCGCTTGTAATTGTCATTGCATTTTACGATTGTAGTTGTTAATGCCAAGGTTATGAAAATCGGACCGGTCATTAAACCAGAAGAATGAATGTTTAAGGATCAATAGCTTAACCAGGGTTGAATATGATTATATAATTAATATTAAAAGTATTTTAATATGATTTAAATGATGCAATATTGTAAATATGTGACAAAAATAAATAAAATTTATACACAAGTATATTCTATAAATATAGATTTAAAGCTAGATATAAAACTTGTTAAGATATGATTATATGTGTATTTTAAATCTTGATGTATGAATATTAATTGTGTTTTAAATTTTGAAATTTATAATATAAATAAAAAAATAAATAAATATAGTTTATAATAAGAATATGATTTGTTATAAAGATATAAATTTTATAATGCAAAAGAATAAAAAACTTAAAATGTTATTACCATATATTCTTACATATTGCAACACATTTATCATTTTTAACGCCTAACTCTGATGTCCCAAGTCCTTATTCCGGCAGCCCAACTCAAATTTCAGCATACCCAAAGCTTTTTTTGCCCCACAACGTTTGAAGAGAGTTAATATTGCACTGTGTTTATGAGAAAAATGATTTTTGACTTGCTATGAATTAGCTCGAACGAGGTCATTTTAATTAGGCTTGAGGTTTTAAATCTAGGATTTTATGTTTAATTTAATTTTACTTATAGATTTAATGTCTAGAAGAAAAGTTTAACAATTGAATTGAGAATTAAATATTATTAAATTTGTTATTTGTGGACTTATGGGTTCTAGATAATCGGAATCAGTTGGCCGATCGAACTGGTAATTCATAATGGTTTTTATTGGTTTGTTTTTAAAATGATTTGTAAGGTTAACCAGAAGGTTGACTTCCTCATTTGGTATGGTTTTTTAAACCTTGTTTAGTGCTTCGTTCGCATAAAGATCCTTGCATATCTTCTAAAGAAACATTGCACTTGCTAGCAATCTCCTCAATTCTCCTTTAAACCTTGGCTTTAGAATTAACTCTGCATTTGACTCATAGCTTCCTTAATTTTTTGAAACAAAACCTCCCCACCATTAAAAAAAATGAAAATCTAAATAATTATTAAATGGGCAAAATTTGTAAAAATATTATTTTTAATATATTTAAAAAAACTTTAAAAAAACTTTAAGAGTTATATATAATATTCAAATGGCATTTAATAGTTTGGAAATCTTTGAGAAAAACATGAAATGTGTACAAAATTTAAAATAGGTCCGTTGTCCCTTGGTTATCATGGTTGACCTATTTAAATGTAAATTATGTTTAATGCATTGAGATAGAAACATGCTTCTGTACCTTGAATCGAACTGCTTTGAAGAACATGCCATTTTAGCTGCTTTTCTATAAAGTGTTAGACATTACAACTGTCGATTCCTTCTTTTTTAATGTCAAGGCATACATTGGCAATTTCGAGAAGTGTGCTAAGGCACATGGTTGCTATTATGCACTTCTTGGTCATTTTTGACAATTTTAACATTGACATTAGAAGGCCAAAGTTTTCATTGACCTCATCTAAGGAGTCTTATCTTGAGTTGGCTAAGCTTATTTATTCAAAATGCTGATTGTTACTTCAACATTAGTCAAATTCTGTATAGGGGTTGAAGCATAGCAGACATAATTAACAATCCTGGTTTGTAAACTTGGAGCAAATTTCTGCAATTGACATTGTTTCTCTTTGAAAATTTTGTTCAAGGTCTCTGGCATCAATTGAGTAGACATTGCTCCTTTCTATTAGACTAGAGCCAAAATTCTATGGTGCAGAGCTCTTTGGAGTTGGCTTATATCATACTATTATAATCTTATCTTATCTTCAACAAGTTGCTGCATATGCCCTGCTATGGTTCAACCGTACAATAATTGAACTGAGATTTTGTTATGCCAGGGTAAAGCCGCAACTTTATGCTACTAAAATCCTTAAAACTAATGAATGCTTTTCTCTAATAAAACAATGTTGTAGTTTTCATATAATGTTGTAAACTATACACATTAAAGCATCATCATCATCATCATCATTAGTATATCCTAACTATTTTGAGTAATTTATATGAATGCTCATTTTCCATTCTTGCTAATATTGAGTGATACTGGAGAAAAGTTCAAACCATAATAGAAAACAATGATTTTATTGCTGAAATTAAAAAAGATTACAAATAGCTCTTGATAATAGGAGAATAAGAACAATACAAACACGGAAGACACCCTAGGGTGGTGGTGAGGGTGGTGGACGATGGCTGGGTGGCAGGCCGTGGGATTGGTTGGACGGGACAGGCGCAACAGGAGGCTGGAATGAGGCAACAGTAGCCGATGGAGTGTTGTGATGAGGGTGATGGCAGCAACTGGACACAGACTTATGGGTGGCGGCAGGGGAAAACAAGGAGCAGACAATAGGTTTTGTGGAGCAGGGAGGTGGGCGACAACAATTGGAAGTTGTGGATGGCGGCTGGGCAGCAGGTCAGAGGCATGGAAATGGTTGGTAGTTGCTGGAAGCGGGATTGAGGGGGCTGCAGAAGGATAAATGTTTCGTCGGGGTTGAGCTAAAGCCGGAGCACCACCCGAACCCTTGGAGACGGTCACCACATCGGACAAGTTACAGTCGGAGCACCTTCTTGTTGTCGGGTACATCCCTCGGAGGTGAAGAACACTTCAAATATAAAACTTAGAATTCTCCACTCATCCAAAAACTCTCTGGTTTTCAGAAAACAACACCTATAATAGGAAGATTAGGAGGTATACTAGGCAAGATTAAAGAGGGGGTGGGATGAAAAATGAAGGAATTTGAAATAGGATATTAGTGGAATGTGATAGATAAAATAGGCAATAAATAGGGAGGAGACTCTTTATGGAATGGAGTGAAAATGAGAGGGGGAAGTTAAGAAGGTAAGAAGGATCCTCAGTTTATTATAGCAGCTACAGTAATCGCGCTTGCAGTACTGTAGCTGCTATAGTACCGCGAGCGGAAAGCTCCAGCATCAATCTCCAGGGGTTTGGGAAGCTTCGATCTCATTGTTCGAAGCTTTTAGGGCAGAAAGATTTTGGTGGGGATGGTTTGGGTAGGGGCGGATTTTGTTAACCCTAGGCAAATGATATCGGCGAAAAGCCCATGCTATAATAGAAAACATTAAT
The DNA here is from genome assembly GCA_002079205.1 of Phalaenopsis hybrid cultivar. Lineage (NCBI taxonomy): Eukaryota > Viridiplantae > Streptophyta > Magnoliopsida > Asparagales > Orchidaceae > Phalaenopsis > Phalaenopsis hybrid cultivar. Next base: position 59,661 of record JXCR01094566.1, read on the forward strand.
TTTATTGCTGAAATTCAAGAAGACTACAAACACCGACTTTTGATAATAGGAAAATAACAACAATACGAACACGAAATGCACTGTAGGGTGGCTGGGCTGCAGGTCGAGAGATTGGTTGGAGGAGATCGGCGCAATAGGAGGTTGGAATGAGGGTACAACAACTGGCGGGGTGCTGTGATGAGGTTGGTGGAAGCAATCATACACAAACTTAGGGTCGACGACAGGGGAAAATAGGGAGTGGACAACTGGCTTTGGGGAGCAGGGAGGTGGCCAACAACAATTGGAAGTGGTGGACGATGGCTGGGTAGCGGGTTGGAGGCCTATAAATGTTTGGGAGTTGTTGGAAGCGGGGTTGGAGTGGGCTGTGAAATGATAAATGTCTTGTCAGGGTCAAGTTACAGCCGGAGCACCACCCAAACCCTCGGAGACGGTCACCACCTCAGACGAGTTACAACCGTAGCACATTCTCGTCGTCGGGTACAACCCCCNGAGTTGTTGGAAGCGGGGTTGGAGTGGGCTGTGAAAGGATAAATGTCTTGTCAGGGTCAAGTTACAGCCGGAGCACCACCCGAACCCTCGGAGACGGTCACCACCTCAGACGAGTTACAACCGTAGCACATTCTCGTCGTCGGGTACAACCCCCGGAGAAGAGCAACGCCTCTAAGACAACACGCAGAAATCCGCACTCATAAAATTGTTCCCAAACGTCAGAAAACAACACCTATAGAACGAGGGGATTAATAGATAAAATAGGTAAAAAGTAGGATATGAAAGAGATATAATGCAATGAGAGGAATAGAAAAGAAGTAGAGAAGAAAAGAAATTATAATGGAAAATCATCAGGAAGGAAAGAAAATGGAAAGAAAGAAAAGGGATTAAATAGGAAATGGGGGCAGTGGTTGCTGTAGCAGCTACAGTAACTGCATTTGTTGTACTGTAGCTGCTACAGTACCATGGGTGGTAAGATCTCACATCAATATCCCGAGGTTGGAGAGCTTCAACTCCATCCATCGAAGCTTTTAGAGTAGAAACATTTTGGTAGGAGNGCAGTAACTGCATCTGTTGTACTGTAGCTGCTACAGTACCATGGGTGGTAAGCTCTCGCGTCAATATCCCGAGGTTGGAGAGCTTCAACTCCATCCATCGAAGCTTTTAGAGTAGAAACATTTTGGTAGGAGGTGTGGCTTGGGTGGGGGTGGATGCTAGGGAACCCTAGGATAATACTAGAGTTGGGATAGCTCTGATATCAAATGATACCGGATGAAACCCAAACCACAATGAAAACACAAATTATTATTTCTTAATTCAAACATATTACAAACATGACACTTGAAAAAATAGAAAGTAACGACAAACAAACAGAAACATCATAAATAATAAAAGATATCCATGAGTAATAACGAGGACGGAGGCTGCTAGACGGTGGGTTGACAGCTGATGGAAAATGGTTGTGGTTGCTGAAAGAATGTTGTAACTGGCGACTGTGGGGGATGGGTTGCGGTTNAACCCAAACCACAATGGAAACACAAATTATTATTTCTTAATTCAAACATATTACAAACATGACACTTGAAAAAATAGATAGTAACGACAAACAAACAGAAAAAATATAAATAATAAAAGATATCCATGAGTAATAACGAGGACGGAGGCTGCTAGACGGTGGGTTGGCAGCTGATGGAAAATGGTTGTGGTTGCTGAAAGAATGTTGTAACTGGCGACTGTGGGGGATGGGTTGCGGTTGAGGGGAGGTGGCAGGAGGGAAGGACGACCGCTTGGAGATGGCAATGGTTGCTGAAAGAGGTGGGCAGCTGTTGGGAAGGGGCTGTGGTTGTTGGAGGGTGCAGGGGCAACTGCGGAAAGTGCCAAACAACACCGAGGAAGGTGCCAGCGGGGCTAGCGACAATAAGACAACTACTGGGGCGTCAAAAAGCAGCAGGGAGGGTGTTGGCGTGACTAGGAACAAAGGATAACAGTAGGAAACATCGAACAACAATAGTGAATGAAGATGACAGCAAGGTCAAGTGATTTGCGGCTGTTGGAAGCTGGACTGGAAGAGACCGCGAATGGATAAATGTCTCGTCGGGATCGAGCTACAGCTGGAGCACCACCCATACCTTGAAGACGGTCACCACCTCAGAAGATTTACTGCCGGAGCACCTTCTCGTCGTCGGGAACAGCCCCTGGGGGGAAGATCGCCTCAAGGGCTGGACTTAGAATTCTCCACTCATCCAAAAATTGTCTGGTTTTCATAAAGGAACATCTATAAATAGGACAAATTTGGAGATAGACTAGGCAAGAATTAAAGAGGGGGTGGGGTGAAAAGGGAAGGAATTTGAAATAGGATAGAAGTGGAATGTGTAGATAAAAGAGGCAATGAATAGGGAGGTGACTCTTTAAGGAAGGGAGTGAAAAGAAGAGGGGAAGTTACAAAGGCAAGAATGATCCTCTGTTTACTGAAGGAGCTACAGTAACTGCATCTGTGGTACTTTAGCTGCTATAGTATAGTTGGCGGAAAGCTCCTACGTCACAGAGGCATGAAAAATGTGAATATTCTGATTAAGGTCCTCATATAACTNACTTCTCGTCGTCGGGAACAGCCCCCTGGGGGGAAGATCGCCTCAAGGGCAGGACTTAGAATTCTCCACTCATCAAAAAATTGTCTGGTTTTCATAAAGAAACATCTATAAATAGGACAAATTTGGAGATAGACTAGGCAAGAATTAAAGAGGGGGTGGGGTGAAAAAGGAAAGAATTTGAAATAGGATAGAAGTGGAATGTGGTAGATAAAAGAGGCAATGAATAGGGAGGTGACTCTTTAAGGAAGGGAGTGAAAAGAAGAGGGGAAGTTAAAAAAGGCAAGAATGATCCTCGGTTTACTGTAAGAGCTACAGTAACTGCATCTGTGGTACTGTAGCTGCTATAGTACAGTTGGCGGAAAGCTCCTACGTCACAGAGGCATGAAAAATGTGAATATTCTGATTATGGTCCTAATATAACTACACTTAACTTTATGGTGAGCGAACAGTAGCTATGGCGTTTCATGCATAAGAATTGCCACCTTATGCTATTTCTTTGAAAATATGTGCAAATTGATTAAAAGTGAAGAAACAAATTGTATAACATTAGAACAACTTGATCTGATTTTGAATTCTGCTGCTAGGTGCTTATGCCGTTATGTTTTTCTAGTTTAGCGGCTTTAGTTCTATTTTAAAACTTTTAATTTACTTTTTCTTTTTTTTTAGTTTCTCAAAATTGTGCTCGCTGTCACTTGTTTTTCCCCTTATTTTCTTAAAACATGATTCACTCTTATTGTGTCGTGCTTTTAGGAATTTAGCAATCAAATTTGCCTTTAGGAAATTGTTTGTTTCTTTTTCATCTTTATAATTTATACATTCTTTTCTTATATGGTGTTTGTTTAAGAGTTTCAGCAAATGATTTGTTTACAATGGTTGCAGGGAAGTATTAGTATTACATCAACTTATGATAGCAGGACAAATGATGTTGAAAGTTCTTTCGTTGCAAGGGGTGATCTGTGGAGAGCAGAGGCATCACATGGTGGTTCTACTTCAGGGAGCGAGAACTCTCCACTTTTCCTGGTTCAATTGGGTCCAGTGTTGTTTGTACGGCATACAACACTTCTATTGCCAGTGCACTTATCAAAGCAGCACTTACTTTGGTATGGATATGATCGGAAGGTAATCTGCTCTTGCCATCCAGTAGGAGTGACATTTGAAATTGCACTTCACCTTGCTAAGTTTTTCTTCTTTCTTTTTCCCCTCTTCTCATTCTTTCATACTATATCAAGTTCAAAACTTTTAAACTAGCTAGCGATTAATCATTTCTTGTGCTTTCAATTTTTGTTCTAGTTAAACTATCGAATTGGTCTCTATCAAATTTGGAATTAATTACCCAAATTATAAAATTCATTTTTTGTTTCAATCAATTGAATTAATACTAATTTATTTCTCCAGTAGTCCTATGGGTACCTTTCTGTTAAAAGTTGTATAATGGCTAGTGAAACATTTTTACATCTATCTTTTTGGTGGTATCGGCATGGCTTCAATTGTGTTTACTTTCATATCCTTTTCTTGGATAAGAAGCTAAAGATTGGCCTATGCTTGCTCCCATTTTACTTTCAAATGATGTTATCCTATGATAGGACAGGAATGGCGCTTGCTTATTTGTGAGTTATGAAACATGAAGCTTAAATACTCTTTGACAAGTCTGGCAATGGCTTTTTTGGTTTGGACATTTCTGCAGCGAATGTGTTGATTTTGCAAATCACATATTTGGGATTGTTCTGGTTCCCACTTTCTTTCATAGTTCCCAAGAAACCTTTTAATAATTAACATACAAAATTTAGGAATAATAATTGTTGAGTAATTTTAATAGTACGCTGGATAACATTGGAGCATAATTATAATAATTAATTGATTAATGAGTTGATATTGGGGATTCCACAGATCAATGGAGTCACAAAAGATGAGAGATGAATGAGTATTGGGTCCTAGTTGGCATAAATTATGCAGACATTTCACACCTCTTGAGTGAATGAATGGGTGCTATCCATTTAAACTTTACTTGATAATTTCTGAAAGATTGCTCTTGATAATTCTTAGGTGAGATTGCTTCAAGTTCAATTGTGTATACGAATAGAGTACATATTAGACCAGCGTCTTTACGTGTCTATCAACTTCAATATACTTTGTATGGTCATGTTGCAATATGATTAGGGCCTCTTAGAATCTTTCCACTTAACTTTTAAATCTTCCATGACAACTCTTAGGCGTAGCTATTTGCAAATTCCCAGTGCCATATAATAAATTCTGGTTTATGTATATGATTTTGTTTTTTATATCTTCAAGTCAAAATTTTGCTTTTGGAAAATGTGTAATATTTTGAAATTGAACTCCTGTAAATCATAGAATCCACATAATCTATATTTGTCTAACTTCTGATTTTCTTAGGATTATGTAATAATTGACTAACCACCCTTTATGTGTTTTTAGTGATCTTTATAATATATTAGATACTAAAAATGATGAAAATATATATTTATAAACTACCCAAATTAAGAAAGAAGAAAAAAAATGAAGATTTGATTCAAGTAATTTGTATTAAAGATGAAAATCAAAAAGTTGTTTTCTTAGAGGAAAATATTAAACATAAGCAAGTGTGATATTTTGATAAACTTTTCAATAAAGTTTATGAAAATACGATCGACCATTGTGATCTTTATATCTTTAATAATAATAAAACTTTTTATTTTTACGGTCACATTAGTAAAAAAAAAGTTGAGGAGGCTTTAAAGAAAATCAAGGGCGAAGAATCAAGACCTGATGATATGCTAATTGAAGTGTGAAAATATCTAAGAGATTTGGTAGTTTTTTGGCTTTCTAAACTGTTTAATATTATTTAAAAAACTAAAAAGATGTCCGAGGAGCGGTGGCGGAGTATTTTAGTCCCCATTTTTAAGAATAAAGGGATACACAAGACTATGCAAATTATATATGAATTAAGTTAGTGTGTCATACTTGAAAATTATTGGAGAGGTAATGGAACATAGGTTAAGACATGATACAAAGATTTCTCATAATCAATTTGGATTATTCTGGGCAAGTGATTTCTCTATGGTTCCTTTAACGGATTCAGTGGTGAGGATTAACTCAATTGATTGGATTTTGTTAGATTGAGATGCATTTTTTGTTGACTAAACTTATAATTTTTGACTAGGAAGTGGTTTTAGTATAGATTAGGTTTGGTTATGAGTCATTTGTTTTGTAGAGTTGTTAGTTGAGACCATGGGTAAGGAAGGACAACTAGGAGAAAAAAACTTCATTTATGAATGCTATTTGTTCTTTAGGATAAGTAATAACAAAGTAGTGATTTTCTTATTAAAAATAATGGTCATAATATCTACCTTTCTTGTTGGGGGATGATAGCATTAGTACCCTTTCTATATGTGACAATAGCCAATAAAAGTACATTTAATTGCTTAGATTTAATTTTTCCCCTATTTTGAGAATGTCTATGTACAAATGCAACACTTTCAAATTTTATAAAAATAAGAGTTTTCATTGAAATGGAGAAAAAAATATTTGGTTCTTGTGTAGGACTCCTAAATGTAAGGCTTTTTATATAGGTTATTAGTTTATGATGCGGATGGTTATTAAAATTGCTTTTCATAGCAAATCTGTGCCCATTTTTTGATGGTTATTAAAATTGCTTTTCATAGCAAATCTGTGCCCATTTTTTCATTTAGTCACTCCATTTTATTATAGTGTATAATGAGAAATTATGTATCATTTGTTTCTTGGAAGTGGGAGTGAGAATAGTTAAGATATCATTAATTTTGTCTTTTAGTAAAAAGGTCCATGTTATATTGGTGTAATTATCGATTAAAGGCACGAACACCCAAATCCTGAGATATTAGGTGTAGTATAATGCATTAATCCCTAAATGTTACCATGAATGTGAGAGAAAGAATTTAGAGTTTGTCACTCGATAAAAAATTGGTATGTATGTATTTTATTGATTCACACATTTCACAATAAAATTCTCGGCCATTGATTTTATTTTTTTTTGGAACTCACGCACATACATTTATGTGCTGGGCTTTGAACCCAAAACTTAAAACCTTATTGTTGAAGACAAGGAACCCAACTAATAGGTCAAGTGGGCTGCATAAAATTTGGNTGGAACTCACGCACATACATTTATGTGCTAGGCTTTGAACCCAAAACTTAAAACCTTATTGTTGAAGACAAGGAACCCAACTAATAGGTCAAATGGGCTGCATAAAATTTGGATTTCAATTTTATTGGATGTCTTCTAGGAGACAATGTTGTTATTTTTTTGTTAAATAATGAAGGGAACATGTTTTTGATGACAATAAGGAATGGTTGGCCAAGGCGGAGGTGCCGAAGCTATTTTTTTTCTTTATTGTATTTAAAGATTGTTGAGATAAGAGATAGCATTGAAGCTTGTATGAAGTTTTATTTATCGCTTGATTCTTCAAGGTATTAAAGACCATCCATTCTTTTAGCAATCTTAATGTCCTTTTCTTGCCTTATTNCAAGTTTTATTTATCGCTTGATTCTTCGAGGTATTAAAGACCATCCATTCTTTTAACAATCTTAATGTCCTTTTCTTGCCTTATTTCTGAAATATACAATATGAAGGTTAAAACTCAACACTGTACCTGGTATCTTTGATTAACTTTTGAATGGATGGTAGATTAGCTTATTCTCATGGTATATAGAGGATATTTCGAAGTGTGACTGTGTGAGAAGTTTTTTTTTATAAGAATATCATAGCCAAGGATCCATCGACCATGGTTTTCTTATTTGGTTGCTAGTACTAAGTAGTTTATGAAGGAAATTAATTAGAAGAGCCAGTCATATGATTTATATTTCTTGAAACTATGATCCAGTAGTTGGAAATGGGTGTCTCTAAGACTTTAAAGGCATGAGAAGAGAAGTTAATGGCTGACAATGCTAGAATCTAAATGCTTGTTATGGATGCATTTTTAGATACTCCTAGCAAGCTTTTTTTTTTGTCTTTTGTACCTTATAGATGACTATTTTTTTTTTCTCTTTAAGAACTTGCGAATTATCATCGATCACTATAGATAGTTTTTTCCATTCAACTGATAAGTTGAATGTACTTACTGTCATCTTTCCTATTTAAGTACATAAAGTTAGCTTTTTATTTGGCATTGGCTGAGCGACTTGTTCTGGGTCGAATGTTGAACTTTTGGAAGAGAATTAGATAGCAAACATATTGAACATCATGCCTTTGTTTATTAGGTATCTAAGAACATCCTTTGTGTTCATAATTTTCAAGTATACACTAAAAACATAGAGAGGTTCACATTAGTAGTTTGATCTGTAGGTATATGCATATTTTCTGCTATCAGCTTGAATGGAATGCCATTTTTTTATTCTATTAGACTATGATCATAAATTCTCAGAGACAAAGTTGAGGACTAGTTATCTTGATCTGCAATATTGGAAATAACTTGAAACACAATTTCATAAAATGGCATTTTGATTCATCAAAGTGTCAGCCTATCAAGCTTTCGAGAGAGAAATTGATGTCTTGCTTGTGTGTTGGTCAAAAGCATGATAGGGCTGCACTCTTTCATTTCAGAATTTGTTTTATTTATTTAATTATGAAGTGGGTATATGCATCAAATGTATTCCATTGGTATAATTAAAAAGAAAAAGTGAATGCTGTGTTAAACTCTCAGGGCAATTCAATTGCGAAAATTTTAAACATGTTTGATCAACGATCAACTATCTTGATGTTTTCTAAAAATTTTCCTCATTTGCAATGATGGTCAATCAATCAGAGATTTTTTTTAAGAAGTATTGATTTCTTTGGATGCAATGGGTTGAATGAAAATCTATAATCTGTAGGGAAGAGAACATTCCATGGAGTTCTTCCCATCATTTAGATTACTGAGTCTATCTTCTTGAACTTATAATATGGCCTGTCTATTGGCTCATATCTGGTGATTAGTTCATTTTATTGAAGGCATAGCTATTTAAGTTCTTGTTGTATTCAGGTACTCCT